>JAKTTZ010000020.1:0-236527 GCA_030556425.1 Ogataea ovalis
AAAAATAAAAAAAAAAAAAAAAATAAAAAAAAAAGAAAAAAGCTTATCTTAATTAATTAATAAAAAAAAAAAAAAAAAAAACTCGCTATTGATTAGTTTTTTTTTTTTTTTTTTTTTTTCTTTTTGTAACATTTGTTCGTTTTTTTGTTGTTTATTCTTCTTTTCTTCAAATCAAATTTTTTAACCATGTTTTAGTTTAGTTTTAGTTTAGTTTAGTTTAGTTTAGTTTTTTTCTTTTGACCTTCTAAGTGTGTTTTTATATTATTAGCTTTTGTTCCTTTTGATTTTCTTTTTGGGAAAAATATTTAAAAAAAAAGATCCGTTAAAGTTAGTTTAGTTTAGTTAGTTAGTTGGTTTCTTGTTATTTGCTGGCTGGATGTTTTTTTTATTGTAACTTTCAATTGTTTCATTTTATCTAACTTTTTTTTTTAACTTTTTAGCTTCATTGTGTTTTGTCTGTCAAAATTATCGTTTTTTTATATTTTTACTATTATAATATATAACAACGCTCTTTCGCTTATTTTTTAATTGTGCTCTATAAAATAATAAGATATGAATATAATAAATAGTTTGAATATATAATGATTTAAATAACAAGAGAAAAAAAAAAAAAAAAAACATCAATGGTCGTAAGTAGTAATACACTATTTTAATTGCTTCGTACAAATCAGCTTAGTTCCACCAACTTTACCTCGGCAGGAGAATGAACTAAAAAACGTGTCCATGATCTCAGCAACACTTGAACCAGATTTAAATACTAAACAGGTCACACCACCAGTCTCCTTTTTGCGACATATTAAACCACTTTAAAATAACAATAATAATAATAATAATTAATAATTATTAATTATAATAGTACAGTTAGTCAATTGTTCGTCATTTCTTGAAATATCGTGGTTTTCAAAATATTTAATAATAATACTTACGGTTCAAGAGAATACTCTTGCAAGTTGCTGTTATTCGTCGCCGTGCCAGCCCCATCATCATCACTGCTACTGCTGCCAACGGTAGCATCGGATGCAACAGCAGCAGCAGCAGCACCACCTTGTTCGATAAATCGTTTTATTCTCTGATAATCCAATTCAGAAATAGCCATTACTGGACAACAACAAGAAAAAAACAGAAATAGAATATTATGGATAAATAAATCCAAAAGGAATCTGCAGGTGGGAAAAGTAAACACAGGTGGGAAAAAAAAATGTTATGGTGAATATGTATATACGTATAAAAAAACAAATAGCAAATCAAATTTAAAAGAATCACTAATTTGTTGATTCAGCTTTTCCCTCGCAACTTGTTTTTTTTACCCTACCGAAATTTCAAACATTCCTGGCACTCTGTCATACCCACCCTGTAGTAATTATCCTGGAAGGAAATCAATTTCTACAAGTGTTTATGTAAATTGCAGTATAATTGTGCCTGTGATAAGCGGGCAGATAAGAGAAAAGAGACATCGATCATTGCTCTCCAAATTAAATTTAATTCAAAGCTAAAAAAAAGACAAAAATAGCAAACTGTGTGATATTCGTCGCGTCGATTCACGTCAATATAGGTCGATTATTCTCTCCCGAGTGAATTGGACTGAAATTCACCTTCTGATAGATAAATATACACTTAAAAAGTAGATAGATAGATAGATAGATATACATAATTTCACAGATAATTGTAATTCTGTGTTAATGTCGAAACAAGTTTTGGTAATTGATTTGATGCATAGTAGCTCATTAACAGTATAATATCAGGTATAAGTTTTAGTAGAAAAGGTCTCTTCTCGTAAAGATACAGCGATTAGTTTAGGACAACAATGATGATAGCTAGCTTTGCCCAATAAAAAGAACATTAATATACATAAATTTCATTTAAATGAATAAATTAAAGTTGATTTAAAGAGTTATCATTGACAGGAGGAGTTTGGAATTTAGAAACTTTCAAATCATTTCTCTTAAGTGTGATAACTTTAGTAATTTTTTCTAATTGTGATGATTTTTTCAGCAACTCTTCAATTTTTTCTTGTTTATTATCTAATTCTTCTTGTAAGTTTCGAGTATTCTCCAATGATAACTGCTCTATATGTTGTAATTGATTCTCTAATATTGCATTAGATTCTAATAAATCGTTATACTTCTCTGTCTGTGATGCTAAATCAAATTTTAAAACACGCAAAGTTGATTCTAAGCTGTCAATAGACACTTCTGAATCAATTAATTTGGTTTCAAGTTGCTTGAGTTGATCTTCAAGAGATCGTATCTTTTTGTTATTTTCTATAGTTATCTCCTCTATACTCTTATTAAATTTCAAGTTTTCATTGCGTAAATTCGTTATTTGTCCATCTTTAATCTCCAGATTATTTTCAAGTTTCGTAATAACTTTATTATTTGCTTCTAATTCAGATTCTAAAAAATCTTCCAATTCTTTTGATTCCGTTTGATATGTTTTAAACTCTAGTTCTAGATCAACTAATCTAACCAGCAGGGCCTCCTGGCTCAGTGACTTGTATTCATCTAGCAATTTCTGCCGTATTGTATCATTCATGGTTGCCTCTAAACCTTGAAGCAGCCGTAATGGATCAACTGCCCGTGTCCCAGCTCCACACGATACTTATCTACCCACCCACCCACCTGCACACACCGGTATGTGTATCACCACTTATATTTAGACCGAAACCAGAAACCAGAAACAACACCAAAACAGCACAGCCAACCAACCACAGACGTAAAACCCGCAGGCCGCAAAACACCCTCGCACCTCTCCATCTCTCGAACCACAAAAAAAATAAAAAAATTTAAAAAAATTTAAAAAAAAAAAAAAAAAAAAAAATTACAAACAATGAAAAATCCAAGATAAATAACAAATTTATGTGTGGTCTTTATTACCTTCAATTACACTTTGTCAATAATACCCCTTTTCGCCTTACACTTGTGTGTTGTATTAATTATAAATTCAAAGATAATCAATATCATTATTAAAAATAACAAACAATCGCGGTTTTTGATCAGTTATTTCATAAACCATTAATCGAGCCCTCATATATATTGGAAGCAAGACCTCGACGAGAATATCCATAATATAGGCAGTTTCACAAAAGTTATTGACTATTCTTTTTTTTTTTTTAATTCTTGTTAGATTTTTTTTCATTTCTCCAAAAAAAGAAAGCATTATAAAGGTGTATAGATTTTTATCAAGTTAGACAGAAAGTTATAGAGATTATTTTTTTTTATCAAAGCTACCTTAAGCTGGACAACTTTTTTTTTGTGTTGGGATTTTTCAGAGTAGAGAATTTTTACTAAAAAAGGAAAAAAAAAAGAACAGAAAAACAAACTAATCATGTCTTTTGAACAGCAACAGCAGCATCATCCTCACCATCATCACCATCACCACCAGCATTCACAGCATCATAGTCATATTAGCAATCATAATTTGCATAGCTCCTCGAAACAAAGTCAATTGACTCAAACAACGTCGCAGAATAATCACCCAAATAGTTTCAACGTTCCTCATAGAAGGTCTTCTGTTTCAACTGCACCATATACAATTCCTATTAAGACAAATAATAATTCCAACGGAATACACGTATCTTCATCTTATAACGGCTCATCAAATTTAATTTCATCAACTGCACCAACCTCATCAACTTCTTCTTCATTCACGCACACCGGAGGACCAATTTATCATCAATCTTTATCACAGCAAAATCCACCACAACCAATGTTATCAAGAGAATTTGTGGTTCGTAGAATCTCTGAAGGTGAAACAGGTCGTTTAAAAGAAGAACTTAAATGTGAAGCTTGTGGGAAAGGTTATAAACATATCTCTTCACTTGCTAAACATTTATGGGAGCATACACCAGAATGGAATATGACAAAGAAACTCCTCATTTCTAAACATCAACAAGTTCAACTTCTAGAAGCTGCAAGTATATTATGTAGTATGACTGAAAATGGTACCGTTATTGAAAATACAGCAACTAATGGAACTAACGGATTTAGAAGTAGATCGACATCATTCTCAACACCACCTCCTTTATTTACACAGCAAGTTCAACAACATGTTCAAGCGCAACAACAGAAGCAACATTCACAATTACAATTCCAAATACAGCAAAAAAAATTACAGAAACAAACAACACCTTCCGAACTTCAAACTACTTCAAACCAACGCTCTAAATCCCCTCTGACAAATGACCAAAAGTCAAAGTTTTCAATTGAAGAAGATCAAAAACATCATGAATCACATATAATTAAAGAAGAACCTAGCCCAATATATACAACTACAATGAGAAAAAACTCCATTTCACAATATCCTCCATCATCAGTGACACGTAATTTTGATTCTCAGAGAAGAGGCAGTATCTCACCTTACAGGGATGACACGAAAAATATAAAAGAGAATGGAACCAAACATAACGATTCCCATGAAAGTACAAACAATTACTCTAATGATTCAAATAACAGTGAAACAAATGGTTCATCTATTTTAAGAGAGGATACAGAAATGGATGGTAGTTTTACTAATGGAAGTGGAACATCACAGGAAGAATCTGAATCTCAGTCGGATGGATTGATGAATCTGCCTAACAAGTCACGTAGCCGTCATCATGGACATGGACATGGACATTCTGATGATGACGCTATGAATTCTGAAGACGAAGAAGATGAAGATCGTGATGAAGAATCCGCTAGTAACGGACGGAGGTTTGTCCCATCAACCGTTGAAGAAGGTGTATTCGGTGAGATGGAAGAATAATCGATTCAATTGATGTTTAAAAAAACCTATACCTTCAACTATTTTGTGCCTTTCTTGAAGAGGGGCATCAAATTCTTGTTCATATGAAATATAATTATATATATATATATTTATTTTATTGCTTTTATGCCTTTACTGTTTTTTTCCTGCTTTTATTTCTATCTTTTATTTTATATTTTCTGATATTTATTTTTTTGTTTTGCGGACTTTTTTGTCATTGTGTGGTTACTTTTTTTTTCTTTTTGGTTTGATAGTCGGTGATTGTATTTTGTCTTTGTTTTTTTTATTATCTTTTTATTATTTTTTTGTTTTCTTTTGTCGGTATACATGAAAAATATTCCTTAATTTGCTTGATTTATTCCTCTTTTTTTTTGTACTTGTTAATTTTTTGGTTTCTTTCCTCAGGAACGATGTTTAAATCATTATTTTTTCTTAAAGTGTTTACGTATATTTTTTTATTTTTTCTAGGGGGAGTGCAAGTATATGTTTTGATTCATTAATTTATTTTCTTTTTTGTTGATTACTTTTTGTTCTAATTTTTACTATTCACTTTACATTTTACTCCCCTTTTTCTTTCTTCTTTTCTTTTCTTTGGCTAAAATTTTTTAAAACAAAATAAAAAAAATAATTTAAAAATACAAAATTCAATGTAATCTATTATATCTATTAACAAAATAAATAACCTTCATTAAAACAAGATAAGAAAAAAACTTTCAGCAAAATTTTCATTATCCCTATTATTATACATACATACATCCAGAACTGATCTATCAAGCTCGGCTATGCTTTTTTTCCATGGTTCACCCAACATAAACTTTTTTTTTTTTAAAAACCCACAAAACATTGGAAAAAACAAAAAACAAAAAATCAACCATCAACATATACTAATTCTCTCTCCATTGGTTACTACACTTACAACACTTGTAAAAAGTAGTCATTGGTTCATCCGCAGATCTAATTTGTAATTGGAAGAAATAAGCTTTATCATTACCACATGATTCAACAGGACATTGAGTTGTTGTTTGATCAACGTTATCCCAAGCACCAGCACCACCTAAAACATCATCAACTTGTTTACGTGGTAATTCTTTTCTTTCAAACATTTGTAACCCAGTTATAGGAAATTCATATGGACATGTAGGACATGAAAATGCATTGCTGTGCGTCGTTGATGAATTGCATATCACAAGCATGTTTGAACAGTATGGACAAAAAGTCAACATATTGACCTGTAAGTTTCAATTTCACCTACTATTTTTATTGAATTAACAAGCCAGAATAATTAAATCAAGAGCTTTTAATACAACATAGATCACAATAAAAAAGAACCAAAATGAAAAAAAAAAAAAAAAAAAAAAAAAATTTGGAAAATAGATGTGTATTATGTAATCAAAGAATAACAGAGAAATGTGATCCGTCTGTCTGTCAATTCGAGTCCCGTGATTTACACTTACCTCATTAGTATTGTAATCACCCGAGTCTTGGAGCCGTTTTAGGCAACTTTAAGCACAGATGTTAGTTGATTAGATTATTATGGTTTATATATGTGGGGTTATCTGTCTTTTTTTGACGTAACTAATTTGTAAGTGTATTGCTGTTGATATGGTTCTTAAGGTGCAATAATATATATTAAAGATCTATCAACAAGGATGTCCGATAATGTCACTATAATAATTGGAGCTGGTCTTGCTGGTTTGGTGGCTGCACATTCGATCTCACTTAGAGGTGGAAGCTTCATCTTGATTGATAAGAGTAAAGATCTATTTAATGGTTCCGGATCATCTATGGTTGCAGGCACGGGTATTTGTGGATTTACCAGTTTTGATAACAATGAATATTTGAATGATGTTAATGACAGTCAGGTGAAATATTACGATGATTTACTTCTTCACAGTTTGGATGATGATGCGTTGACGATTTCAGACATTACGAGATCATACCTCAAGACATTGGCTCAAGAATCAACTAATTCAATAAGTTACTTGTCAATTAACTTTCCAATTAAATTTAATAAATGTACAAAGACTCAAGGTTCCCGGTTTGCAAGAACTTTAGGTTTCAAAGAAGGTCCACCGGGTGTGATTATAATGAAGGCAATATTGAGTAAGATTAAACAATTAGTTGAAGATGGATCAGGAAGGTATATCGCTTTGAGTGATTGTTCATTTGTTGACTTTAAAAAGAAAGGAGATGAAATAGTGGGTGTGAAATGCGTGAGAAGTGATAGTTCCTTGGATATCCATGGATCTTCTGTTATTTTGGCAACTGGTGGTTATGGATCTGATTTACAACTATTGAGAAAGAACAATAATAGATTATCCACTGGAAATTATGCAACTGCTTGTCAAATAGGTGCAAATACTGACGTTTTAGATATAGTTGTTAGGAACGGTGGAGAGAGTTGTAATTTGGGTGATTGCCAATTAACGCCCTGTGGGTTACTCCCATTTGAAGGTAAACTAGAAGATAAACATCAAGTTAATAGAGCTAGAGCTATTCCAGACACTCTTTTGAAAACGGGTTTTGTTTTAAATGAAAAGGGTGCCGTTGTAGTGAGTGGTGAAACACAAATTGATAACAATCCACTTTGTGGATTACTCAGTAAGAATAGAGATAACTATTTAGTCTTACCGTCATCATTGAAGAACTTTGATTACTTGAAGAAAGTTTTCCAAACTTACGGCAAAAGATTCATTAATTTGAATGATTTTACAAAGACTCATTTACAAATGGATCCAATACAAGTGACTAGAAATGTCAGAGGTGCGTTATCCTCATGGTTATTTGCTGAAACCTGCTATGATGAAATAATTGTTTTGAGAATAGCACCTACTGTGATGATGACGTTGGGTGGATTGAAAACTAATCCTGAAGATTTATCCGTTGTTGGATTATCCAACGTGTATGCGATTGGAGAGCTCGTTGGTGGTATACATGGTTGCCAAATGATTGTTGGATCTTCATTACTTTCATGTGTCGTTTTCGGACGTGTTGTGGCAGATGTAGTGTGCTCGAAATTGTTAAGTCGTTTGAGCAATCCAAGAAACGACTATAAAACAGCAACAACAAAAACCTCTACCAATGTTCATGATCGATTAAAACTTATCTCCAGTCACTTAAAAGATCATTCACAAAAATTTACACCATTTCGTGTACCTGATACAGAATATTCACTTGAAGAAATAAGTAAACATAAAACATCAAAATCGTATTGGATAGTTGTTAAAAACGTTGTTCTTGATGTAACCTCATTTTTAAGTAGACATCCAGGTGGTATGGAAGCATTGATTAGAAATGCAGGTATGGATGTCACCGAAGGCTTTGATTTGTTCCATGAAGATTCCATGGTTGTTGATTCTGTTAGTGTCAATGGAGTGGAAGTGCTTGGGAGACTGCAAGGATGCCTGCCGTATCTTGAGGTGCAGGATGAGACTGATGACAAATGAGACGCTCGGACGCCTAGAATCTAGGCATCATGTATATATAAAAAGCAGTTAGCATTATATTGTAGTTTAATGCAACACATATTTATTTTGAATTAATATCTATCTATTGTATAAACGATGGAACACTCCAGCAAAAAAATCAATAAAAATAAATAGGAAACAATAAAAAATTCGGCATGTTTTCGGGATGACGCGCCGCAAAGATTTCTTTTTGTGTCTCTGCATGCAACGTTTTTTTTTAAATTTCTTTTTTTTTTAAGTCAAATTTCATTTTGCCTGGCAAGTTGCTGGGCTGTCTTGAGTCTTGACTGGACAGGGAACTGCTGCCAGCGTTATAAATAACGGTGTGATTCCTCTTTTAATTTATTTTGCATTTACTTAGAAGCTTCAATTATACAACTAACAACAGTTAAACACTATTTATATACTCAATTCACACACAATGGCATTACCAAAGAAAGCTTTAATCTCTATAACATCATACTGTGCCCCATTCTACCCAGATGGTTCAAAGACAGGTTTATTCTACGGTGAAGCAGCACACCCATACCATGTTTTCACCGCTGCTGGTTTTGAAGTTGATTTCGTTTCAGAATCAGGAACTTTTGGTCTAGATGATCACTCAATTTCAACTGATTTCTTATCAGCTGCAGACATTACTGAATATGAAGATAAATCATCAAAAGTTTCAAAAGCTTTTGCTGCTTGTAAGAAAGCTGATGATATTGATGCTAACGATTACTCAATCTTTTTCGCATCTGCTGGTCATGCTACTCTATTTGATTACCCAACTGCTAGTAAATTACAATCAATTGCTTCTAAGATTTACGATAACGGTGGTGTTGTCGCTGCTGTTTGTCACGGTCCTGCCATTTTTGCTGATTTGAAAGATTTAAAGACTGGTAAATATATTGTTGATGGTAAGAAAATTACTGCCTTCACTGATATTGGTGAAGATATGATGGATATCACCAAATTAATCAAGGCTAACAACTTGAAGACTTGTGAAGAAATTGCTAAAGATGTCAATGCTACCTATGTTGCTCCACCAACTCCATTTGAATCATTCAGTGTTGTCGATGGTAGAGTTGTTACTGGTCCAAATCCTGCAAGTGCTACTTGTACCGCTGAAGAAGCTGTTAAAGTTTATACTTCTCTATAAATAACGATAAAATAAATAACACAATCTATTAATTAATTAATTCTATTTTTAATGTATATATACATGGCGTTTCTAACAAATTATTTCTGTTTTTCGTAAATAAATTTTCCGTTCAACATTTGATCAACTAGGGTTTCAAATTTTTCAATAACAACATTTTCTATAACTTCAACTTCATTCCTTTTAAAATTACTTAAAACGTAATCAGATACAATTTCAGGATTTGTTGCTCTATCTCCCGAATAATATCTTCCAATTCCAATCTGAACTCCTGTATAACCTTTACCAATGACTTCTTGAACACTACGTAAACCATTATGACCACGATGTGAGGAACCCTGTTTACGAACTTTGAGGGCACCTAAATCAATATCCAATTCATCGTGGATTACAACCAATATAGGATTATAATCCTCACTCTTTGTTTTTAAAATATGTTTCCAAGGTGATGCTAATGGTTTACCAGATAAGTTCATATACCCTGGTGTTTTAAAGAAGAAAATATTTGAATATTGTGGGTCTGTGCTTTCATAGAAATTATGTCCATTCTCTTTAACTTGTCTGAAATCATTACGGGATGTATATAATGATAAAAGTCTATGACCTATTGAGTGCCTCGTTGAATCATATTTGGGCGATGGATTTCCTAATGATGCAATAAGTATAAAAGGGGGTTTTTCTGATTTAGTGGCGAATCTAGAGTGTGTGGACATAGTAGATGTGCTAACTGATCTCGATAATATGTTGTGCGTTGACGGCTGTAGTCCAAATAAGAAATTTCTTAGTGTGGAAAACATTCTCCAGAGTATAACTAAAAAGATGAGAAAAACAAGAGTATTTATAACCATAAAAATGAGTCAAATCAGGGAACAGAAGGCAAAAGAAGAAACAGAACACGGACAGTCCCCAAGAAACATAGACCCTGAAACATATTACAAATGCAAATGCAAAATGATTTTTCAGGCGGAGCAAAAAAAAAAATCAAAAAAAAGGAGAAGAACGGCCGATCGACGCAAATGATGAGTCGATTAATAAGGCTCACTGATTGTCCCAATTCGGCAGGTTGTTTCGGCGGCGTGGGCGATAAGGGAGGCCTGCTATTGTATTATATACCTTTTCTTCTTGTACTTCAATCTCTTTTTTTTTCAACTTCTGTTTTGCTCTTCAAGCTTCCGTTGACATATATCAGGTAGGACAATTATAAAGATATGGTGAATCCGTTTAACCAAGCAGCAATAGTGGCTGATTCTTTAAATGAGGAAAGAGATCCAAATAAGGTTGGGATCATCGAAGCATTGCTGTTTAAATTTTTTATTGCATTTTTGATAACGGCATCTATCTGGATGTATTTTGATAGATCCTCTGTGCTCAATGCCAATACACCTGAAGAGAATAAGAAGAAGTATTCTTATCGATATAAAGAAGAGAAAGTGTTGGAAAAAGTGAAAGAGGAGGAAGAAGAAGTTGAAGATAAGAAAGAAGCATAATTTTTAGAGTTTTTGGGACATGACTGACAGACAGACTTGCGTTCATTCGTTTTTTTCTTCTTATTAGTTTATCTTTTTTTGTTTAATCGATTTTAATATTTTTTTGTTAGTATTGGATATGTGTATATATTTGTATATTAATTGGTGTTTTCGAATTATCATGCCATAAGGCAAGAACAAATCCAGCCAATCATCAAGATGGATCTTCAATCCCCTTAGAAAAAAAGTAAAAATTTATACGAGATACGCCAAACTGGTTAACGAGCATATGAATTTTTTTTTACTATTATTGCTTTTTTCATGCTCCTCTTAAATCTAATCAATTAATATAATAACCAATAATAATAAATTGTTTTTTTCAAAGATGTTACGTATTCAACAACGATTTGCAAGTTCAATTGCAAACAACACTAAAAAAGTCTTGGTTTGCCCAGGGCAAGGTCAATTCAATGTCGCCTCACTAACACCAATAATCGAACGATTACATCACCCCGCCATTTCAAAGACACTTGAACAGGCAGATATTAAACTACCACAACTTAAATTATCAAACTATATAACTAATCCAAGCGATGCACATAAATCCAATTTACAAAGAACCTCAATTCAACAACCTTTACTTATCCTGACATCGTACCTTACAAACACGATCTATAAAGAGATCCATGGTGTTGATCTAGTGCGGGGAGTTGACTACATGATTGGTCACTCACTTGGTGAAATTACAGCACTTGTGTTACAAGAACATATCGAATTGATGGATGGTTTAGAATTAGCTTGGAAAAGAGGTCAATTAATGGAACAAGCAATTGCTGCTGCTGATGGATCAGGAGATTACTCGATGCGTGCTCTTTTATTCCCATGTGGTAAATTTAATGATGTGGTGGAGCTATTACGTGAATTAAAAGTGAACGTAAGCAACTATAATAATTATCAACAAGTTGTTGTAGCCGGACAGAATAGCCAATTAGATGACCAAATCAACGAGTTAAAGAAACATCTTGGTAGTAAAGTTCGTGCGCGTGCTGTTGATTTAAACGTTTCAATCCCATTTCATCATCCATTGTTGAGCTCAATTGAGCCTGAGTTAAGTAATCTGTTTAAAAAAGTGATAAAAAAAGAAAGTAATGGTGAATTGAATGTTCCTGTTTATAGTGACTTGAATGGTCAATTGACTAAACTTGTTGATGATCAAGTTAATAATATTGTTAGTGTCACTTCTAAGCCCGTTCAATTTCTGAAATGTTTAGAAAACTTTCAAAAAACGGGGGATGAAGTTGAAAATGTACAATTCATCCAATTAGGTGCTTCAACCTTAGGTATAACTGAAAAGTTTTATGGTGATTTCGCAAAGATGGGGAAAGCTGAAAAGTTACCTGATTCAGTGACTAACGTTGGTGTTGATGATATTGAAAACGTTAAAAAGTTGTTCCTCGTGTAATAATTAATAAAATTTTAAAAATATAATTTAGCAGAAGAAAAATAGAAAACAAAAAAATAATATAAGTAAACAAGTGAATAAGTAAAAAACAGTAAAAATCATAAAGAACACATTGAACAAAAAGTTACAATAAAAGAAAACAGTCAACAAATTAAGGGAGTAAAAAAAACACAAACAAACAAACAAACAAACACACTAAAAATATAAATAAATAAATAAACTTACACACAATCATTCATTGAATAGGAATAAAATTTCCAACGATACAACTTGGAATGTTGTATCTATCCCTTCTAATTGTAAAACTAAAACAACAATTTTTCTTTTTACGACCATCTTTGGTCCTTAAATTACAACTCGTTAAAACAGCTTTTTGAGTACGATCAAATGCAATAGCACCATACTTTTCCCAAAAATTAACACTACTCTCTTCAGTCATTAATTCATATACTGTCAACTTTCCATTCTTCAAATCGTCAATAGAAACATCAACCAAGCTGGCAAATTCTTTGTTACCTCTATAAATTTCACCAGTTCTACGCCATAAACATGCAGGAATTGCCATGGATGTAAAAACACGATCATAATCTAACAACATTCTTTCAAAATTTTCCTCCACTAAAATCAAATCTAAATCTTTTAAAGTCTTTGCAATGGCACGGAATCCAGGACGAAATGTAGATAAAGGTTTAAGAATTCGTTGTCTTGAAGAGCTAGCCATATGATTGTCCATATAGGTTTGAAGACGCTGATAACCTTTAGCATAATTATAAGGTTTTAAAAGACCAGCTTCAAGTTTAGCATTGATAACCTGTTTAAGACGTTCTTCAGGTGAGATTTCGGTTGTTGGATCTGCAGCTGTTAAAAAGAATTTATCTCTTGCCGAATCAGAAACGTAAGGAGCTGTTGATTGTTGAGTAGGTGGAGCAGAAGAGATCGACGCGGAAACAGGTGGAGGAGGAGATGAAGAAGAACTATGGTGCATTGAAGCGATAGATTGCCCCATTGATATCTGTTGTTGCTGTTGTTGTTGCAGTAATTGTTGCTGCTGAGATGACTGCGATGATTGGTAATCAAATTGACCAGTTAAAGATTGTTGTAACTGGTTAATGTTGTTATGAACAGCCAGATGAGTCAAATTATTTGATGACTTTTTAGCCATTTGTGGAGAAGTCAAACCATTATTATTATTATTATTATCAAATAATGAAGTTTCATAATTTTGAGCATTTAAATTTGTAGTGCTATTGTTGTTGCTGTTATTACTATAAGCTTCCAATTTATGTAACATTGGATCATTATTTAAGTTGATAGTATTAATCATATCTGTATCATCAATCATTGATAGAAATTCAGTTAACGAGTTGAACTCTGATCCTGCATGTTCAGAGTAAAAGAACGGTTGTTGATTTAAAACAGCAGATGAACCAGATTGTCCTTGTTGTCCTTGTTGTTGTATAGATTGCGAACCATCATTAGACAACTGCGGAGTACTTAACTCATAGCCTAAACTATTAGTTCCATTTCCGTTGTAATCAGATTGTGATTGTTGAGAATATATACCCAGAGATCTCAGCCTCTCTGAGCTCGGATTAGAATTGAGTACATTGCTTGATACTATGCTTTGTAAACCAACACTAGCATTTGGTGGTACAATAGAAGGTGACATAGGAGATGGAGACATGAAATTAATGTTTGTTTGGGATGATGGAGATTGAGACAGTTCTTCAAGTTGGGTCTTTTTATTCTTCTTAGTCTTCAAGGACGACGAAGGTTCATCATGACACATATGACCAATATTTCTCTTAATACAACGTTTACAGGGTCTATTCTCATCACAAATCATATGTGAACGACGACAATAAACACATGCAACTCCAACCTTTTTACGTTTGTTTGAAGGGGTATCTTTTTTGGTACCGTTATTGTTGTTGTTGTTGTTGTTGTTGCTGTTGTTGTTGGTGGTTGTGTTGTCGATATTGTTGTCGTTGATGGTGGAGGTGCTTATGTTGATTTTTTTAGTATCATTCAAACTTAATAGAGGCTTGGTCTCCTCATTTTCTTTATTTTTATAATCGGTATTGGATAACTGTTGTTGTGATATTGGCGGTGGCTGTTGTTGCTGAGTTTGAGTTTGTGTTGGAGCTTGGGCTTGGGTTTGAGCTTGAGGTTGAGTTTGAGCTTGATGCTGAGGTTGAGCCTGAGGCTGTTGTTGCTGCTGTGGCGATGGCTGCAATTGCTGCTGCGTTTGCTGCTGTTGCTGCATCTTGTCCTCTTTAGGAAAACTCTGCTGTATCGAAGCCATTATAGACTAATACAAGGGGGGGAAGTGAAAAAGGGAGGAAAAGGATCCGATCTGGGGTAAGCTGCAAGCAAAAAGAGAGAAATAAAGAGTGCCAGCCAGCCAGCCAGCATCGGTCCCTCGTCTTTCCCCACTGTGCGGTGCGGTGCGTTGGTGCGAGGTGTGTATAATTGCTCTTAATAAAAATAGATTTTATCTTTGATCATTTGCCATTACGTAATATGATATGCATGGTGTATGGATGTATTATAGTTATTATTATATAATGTGCTATGCAATGAAGTGAATACTGAAAGCGATCGGTGGGGCAGTTTTATTAATTTATTTTTAGATGTAGACCGGAGCCCGTATAGATTATACTAGTACGGGCCCTTTGCATGGAAATTTATTCGTTTGTAAACATATATAAATAAAGTTCATATATATCGTGTGTGGATAGCGGTAACTCATATTTAACGGCACCTTTTCTCATCCAGGGACACATGTAAGTTGTAATTGTAAACATTAATTAAAAGCGAAGTAGGATGATAAGATTGCGTAGTCCCAACTTAATGGGTCGATATTCAATCCAGGAATTAGTATTTTCACTTTCTTGCATCGTGGTATAACAGCAATTCGAAGAATCGATTTGCAATTCCGGCCAATCGATGGTTGATTGTGGGTCGAAGTGGAAATTCAAATCTCTAGTTAGATTAGCACACCAATCATCGGTCTTGCCTATTTGGCTATCTATTGATAGTAGAGATGGCACAGAGAAAGAATAATCAAGACTTTGATTTTTCTGTGGTTTATGTAATGACGGCGTTGAACATGACGGTTGTATCACTGGTGTAGAAGGTGAACGAGAAGGGTTTATTGTTTGAGGAGGTGGCTGCTGTTGGGCTTCGTTGCTATTATTATTATTACTCATAATTTGTGACGATGTGCGTGAAAAAAAAATGGGGACTGTTTCACAAAAAAAAGTAATCTATTTTGATATGAATGAATAAAAGTGAAAAGTTTGTAAAAAGTTATAAATGCGAAAAATATTATGTATATCTGTATCTGGCTAGCAGTTTGATACGCTGTAGTGGTCAAAAACACTAGAACAAAGTGACTTGTAGGAAAGAAACAAAGTATATTAGAATTTATAAAAGCTGCAATTTTCAGACAAGCAACCTTTACATATATAAAAAGCAAAAAAGAATGGTGCACCTAAGGAAAAAAAAAACCCTCAAATATTTCAGTTAATGTGCGAATGTGGCTGATCAAACAGTGCGCAGTTGTTGGTGGCTGATGTTTAAAAAGAGGGAGAGGATACATTGTTACTGTGCCTTTTTTGGGTGTTGCTTGAAAGATCAAGTTTTTAAACGGTTGGTGACCAATTTATATCTCTTTAAATATCATGCTAATAGTTGATTTTTGGATATCAATAAAAAAAAACAAATTGTTTAAATGCAAGTAAAACACCTCCATGAGTAGATGGAATTTCACACAAAACAGACACAACGGACACGGCAGCAATACAAATGGGAGCAGTGAAGATGAAGTGTGCGAACGAAAGGATAATTCGATTTATATCCCTGAAAGCACCAGGGAAGGGGTGCCAGAAACGTCTGAATTTTCAGATATAGAGCCACCTCAAAACTCCATTTGGAATCCACAGATTGGTTTTACTCGGAATTCTCAATTATTAAATTTCCCTAACATAAACCAATATAGAGAAAGTCAGAGACAGAGTATATCTTCTGTGTCATCTAATGATACACCGTTATCTCGAAGCAAGGAACGCTCCACTAGTGATCTAAAATATTCAACTACTCCACAATATTCAAGCGTTTTTGAAAGTTTAACTGCTCCGCAACCATCATGGCTAAACGAATCGGTTCAAGATTTAATTGGAAAATTAGATTCAACCGATCTCGAGAGAAATGATCATATTAGCCCCTTGATGACCCCGGAGGATTTTAATAGAAAAGTACAGGACGCCTGTGAAAGAATAAAAGAAAGAAGAGAAGAAAAAGAAAGAGATCAGACTACAGGTACTTCTTCCAAGGAGTTTAAATATACTTGCGATCAGTGTGGCAAAGAATATGTTCACGAGTCTCGCTTGTTATCGCACAAGTCGAAAGTCCACGGATCTTACTATATGAATTCGAGGAATTTCACAAACAGCAGACACAGCAAACACGGCGGCAACGCAAATGGAAGCAGTGAAGATGAAGTGTACGAACAAAGGGATAACTCGATTTACATCCCTGAAAGCACTGGTGAAGGGATTCCAGAAGCGTCTGACTTTTCAGATATAGAGCTACCACAAAACTCCAGTTGGAATCAACAGTTTGGTTTTAATCAGAATTCTCAATTATTTAATCTCCTTACTACAAACCAATATAGAGAAAGCCAGAGACAAAGTATATCTTCTGTGTCATCTAATGATACACCGTCATCTCGAAGCAAGGAACGTTCCACTAGTGATCTAAAATATTCAACTCCTCCACAATATTCAAGCGTTCCGCAAGGTTCAAATTCTTTTCATTATCCAATAATTTCGCAATATTCCAATACTCCGGAACCACCATGGCTAAACGAATCTTTTCAAGATTTAATTGGAAAAGCAGATTCAACTGATCGGGCAAGAAATAATCGTATTAGTCTCGATATCTTTCTAGATGCAAATCATAATGCCATGCAAAAAATAAAAGAAGAACAAGAACAAGAACAAGAACAAGAAGAAATAGAGATAGAAAAAGCACTGACTACAAGCACTTCTTCCAAAAATTATAATTATGTGTGCAATCGATGTGGTAAAAAATATAAGCAAGAGTCTCGGTTGTTATTGCACGAGTCGAAAATCCACGGATCTTCAAATCAAGAAGCAGATGAAAAAACGAAAACAAAAGCGAAGAACTTCTATCGATGCCAATTTTGTAACAGTGGCTACTCGTCAAAGGAAAATCTTTCTAGGCATAGACTTGTGCATAGTGACCGTTTTAAGTGTAATCTGTGCGGGAAACGTTATGATAGACAACCAAGACTAATTGAGCATTTAAAAAATTGTGGCAAATGATACTTGATTACTTTGTAATCTGTGAAGTTACGAATAAAAGGTTGCTATGAACGAAACTCCCCTGGTTATATAAATTTATGAGAGCAACCGTTTTTCTTTTTTAAAAAATTGTATTCTAATTATGTACTATTCCCTTTTCCAGTTATCCGTGTTTATCTTTTTTTATAGAGGGCTGCTAATTATAAATTCTTGCGTGATCACTGAAATACAGCAATTGTTTTTCTACACAGATGAAACAGATAATATTCTATTATTGTTTGGTAAAAAATAAAACCAAGAAAAAACGAAAGAAAAACAAACCCTGGCATAGCCAATAGGGAAACCGTTGGCCTATATATATGTAAATTTAGCAAGCGAGGCCAAAAAATGCCAATTATCCCAAAAAGTGGCCATGAAAATGAGGCGACCTCAAATTTCATGCACTGTGTTACATAGATATATAACAACTAATATAAACTTGATAAACATTTTATAAAAAGAATGAAAAGAATTAACAACAAAAAAGAGATTATGAAAAAAAGGGGGATATATTATTGTAGTTGATCTAAGGGCATCAAAGGCTAAGCAAAGATCTGGTGAAAGATTCGGCATAAGCACAAACTCTTATTGAGCGTGAAATCAAAGAGGGCTTAACGGCAGCCGCTGATTTCTCTACCACAAAAGACAGGGTCCACAGTCTAGGACTTTACGGCCAAGGAAAAGGCCAATACAAGGCCAATAATAAAGATCAATCTGGAAACAATAGAGTATATTATGTGCAGAAGAGATCTGAATTATAGATATTAATTAATTAGAAAAAAAAACAGGCAAACTGGTACAACTTACAAGTGGGAATGGTCGCAAAACGGGCTAGGTAATAGGTGCTTTGGGCAATATACAAGCACACTGCCACAAAATAACCCCAAACAACAGAAGAACAGGGCTGTGAGAGAGTGGGCACAGGCTGTGCACCTCCCTGAGTTTAACTATAAAACCACAAAACCCAAAGCTACATGTATGGGGATAGAGAACTGGCACGCAGGCCGCAGGTAGCGTTGGAGACGAGGGCAGTGTGAACTTTGAAGCTTGCCCTGTACAATACTTTGAAAGTTTGTAGCCTCGTGGAAAAGTAGGCTGCAGCCTGCAGCGCTCCGCAGGCTCGCCAGCTAGTCGGTCACTCACACAGCCTGGAAGTGTGGCACTGCCTGCCAGGCTGCCACGACTCCAGCTTTTTTTTTGTTGTTGCACAGCCAATGTTGTCCCCCCTCGTACTGTTTCCAAGGCTATGCTAATCTCTGCAGCTTGCTATTATCTCTGCCTGGTTCTTGGGGATCCTATCTGTCTTGGGATTATTTCGTTTTTCATGTATGTGATTCAATTTATTACTGCTCCTATATGGATAAATTTGGGGATATATTAATGATAGTTGTTTAGAATTATATATATCCTTCAATGCCCACCTTTACTTGACCTGGTCTTTTCTGCTTTATCTGAAGAACTTCTTTTCTGAATATTCCTCTCTTCATTCTTTGTCTTATCTATCCCATTGTTACTTGCTTTTATGCAAAAAGAACAGCTTTCCCCATTATTAGTGATCTTTCCGCTACAATCAACCTTTAACAATTATACCTTTCAACTAATCATTCCATGATGGCTTTTTCTTTTCCTGATCTAACTGAATCAGAAGAGTTCATGATGAGCTTCGATGAAGACATTAAATTTAACTTCAATGTCATCCCTCCTGCAGAACAACAAGAAGAAAACCAACATCAAGACAATGATGATGTTCCTAGATTCAATGTGTTTCCTTCGTATTCTGAAACTACAGATTCCTCAACTTTGGGTGCTGTTGATGCTTCTTCGTTAGATGGTTCTCTACCTTGCTCACCAGTCAACTATGATATTGTAAGCGATACATATCATGAATTGACTTCACTTCATTCACCATCTCCTAGCATTTACTCTCATGAAGAAATTAAACTTGAACAACTAGAAAATATTTCTGCTACCCCTATAGATGCTCAATTACAAACAATTGAAGCCCAAGAGGTTAACCAAATGTTGCTACAAGCCAACATTAGTATTCAACAAGGTTCTAGTTCTTGGTACACTCATGAAATTCCAGAAGGTAGTTTCGAAAACCTTGAAATTCCTGATTTCAAATTAGAATTCCCTACTTTGGAAGCTTCATCTAACGCTAATGAAGAATCATATACCCACTTGCAAACACATTCACATTTCCGTTCTCACTCAGTTTCACTTGACTGTCTATCAGCACACGAATTCGGTTCACCTTCACTTTCTTCAGTCAGCTCATCTTCCTGTTACACTAGTTTCAGTGAAGAGATTGAATCCGAAGATCATGATCATTCAGATAATGATACTTGTTCATTACCAGCTGATGATGATAACTTGCTAATGGACCAGATAAATGAAAAACAATTCAAGTGTCAGGATTGCACATCTTCATTTACGAGAAAGTCTAGACTTAATGAGCATATTAGAAAGAAGCATAGTGGTTCAACAATAATGTTTCCTTGTGAATTGTGTCCTAAGATCTTATCATCTAAGGAAAACTTAAACAGACATCAATTCATTCATTCAAATAAATTTGAATGTCATAATTGTGGTAAGAGACATGACAGAAGTGATCGTTTCAAAAAGCATGTCTATAAGTGTTTATCGAAAAGCACGAAAAAGAGTAAAAGACGTTACTCAGCTAGAGTGTGAGCACTTTCATTTGGTATTTTAATGTACCTAATTTATATTTTGGGATTTTTATTTTGGGATTTCATCATTTCATTTTTTTATTTCTTTTATTTCTCTTCGTGACTGTATTTTATATTTCGATAATTAAGTGTATATTAGTTTTATTAATTAATTCAATTTTTTGTGATCATTCCGTATATGAAATTAACTTGCCCAGTATAATTATATCGTTACTTAAGATTTAACTGTGTAGATCTGAGTGCAGAGATCAGGGTTAATATCAGTACACGACCTTCTTGAATATTTTAATATGGATCTAAGGTGCCTCGAAATTTGAAAATCGATCAAATCATTGAGATCGAATCGATCGCCAGAGTCTGCCTTCCTGTTTTGGAGTACGCAGCTTCGCCCCCGCGAACTAGTACAGCCTTAGTTTTTAACTGCGATAGGTAAAGCAATTGCCGGGCGTGGACAGTGGTGCTAGTATGGGCGGACACTGAACTGACCGTAAATGATGTTATCTCTTGGCTTAGTGATCTCAATCACTGTTGCCAAGGGCTTATCATTTATTAATTAAATTAAATTAAAAGGGCATACAGTTAAATATCGATTTGATTTATTTGTAGGCTGTGTACATTACATGGGCATTTAAGAGGCATGGTTAGATAGATATATTTGTACATATAAGCAATTCGATCACTGCCTATAATGATTTAGGAGGCGGTGTCGTTGTGCCTGTTTTTATCATAGATTACAGACTACAAATTATATTACCCAATTAGTTGGTTTTATTGGTATACCCTAATACTACAATCACAAAAAGGAGTCAATTTGTCTATCAACTGATTGTATTGTATATAGCCTCTCTCTCTTCCCCTCCCGTCCCCTCCCCACTAGCTTTGAGTTATTGGAAAAGTTAAAGGGATAAAGTGGGACTGTCTCTTATAACTCTGATCACAGATCTGTAATTGAAACGAAGCCCACAGAAGTAAGTAAACACTAACAAACTCTTAACCAGTACACTTTTAAAAAGTGATTAAGATTGCATTGCCAAATTGCATGACATAATATATGAAGTAATTACATAAAGGAGGCACAGCCCGAATATGCATACATATTCATGTTCAACTTCTTAAATGCCCACAAAATAAAGACACATTGATCTAATTTAATTATTTAATGAAATTAAGAACTTAAAATTTATATGTGATTATATGTATTAAATAGCCCAGATTTCAATTTTTAACCAATTAAAATACAACTACATATAAATAAGTACGAAGAAAAAGGTTTAATAAGACACCCAGAACGATATAATTACCCACGGCAAAATAGGAAAAGCCGCACAATGTTCCCCTTTTTGTGTTCCTTTTTAAAGCGGAGCGTAGGTGTGAGGGTGAATGTAGAGTAAATAGGCACGCGCGTCTAAGAACTCAAAAAGAGGTAAAAAAGTTGGGGCATGAAATATGATGCGCTGTCGTGGGGCACACTGGCAGTGTTGCTTTTGGCCTTTAGGTGCTTCTCTTTTTTCTGGGTTGCTCTTAACATGTGCACCGATATGTGCATGTCCATATACTGGATTAATTTTATTAAATTGATTTACCTAATATGGATAAGTGGGACCTACCTCGGTGGTTGGGTGCTGCCTATTGTAGTTTTTGTGAGAGGGATTCAATTTCATTCTTTACCCGTGGATGTATATACTCAATTCACAAGTACCAGCAGCGGTGATTGAAACAGGTTTAAGTTGAATGGCATGTATATAATGAATCTAAGGAATTGCAAAGCCGAGGGAACAGTCAGACCGCGGCCACCTGTATCTTCCTTATTGTTGTCTATATTGTCAAACTGGTTTTTGTGTTATTGTGGTTGAATAATAACTGCTACCTAGCTTTTCTTTGTAAAAAACGCTACAGCCTTCAGAGAAGCTTTTGCGCCTTTGAATTTATTCCTTTTTTGCCTTTTTTGGAACTTATTGCTTTGAGTTGTTTAGTTATGTCTAAATACATTGCGCCCAGTTTCGTAAAAGAGACAAAGCGTCTTGAAGTAAAGAAGAAAAAATAGAATTTATTCGGTCAATGCAAAGGAGAGATTTATTTGAGCAAGCCCATTTCCGTTTGTTCTGTTGCTGTGATATACGGTGATATACGGTGAACAAATTTATACACGACGAAACGTGAGTGACCGAGCACAATTGATAACAATAATGAGCTTCGAGCATTGAGGAATGAGCACTCCCCCCAGATAAGGCACACAGCGTGATTGTGATAAATTCGCAGTCTTACACTCACGGGCTCAAAGCAAGTGTGTAAGAGCTTCTTTTAAGGGCAGGAAGTTGAAACACACAAGTCTCTGTGCATTAAACCGCGATGAGAGAGGATATGCAGCAAGCAACTTGCAAGCTACTATGTATGATGAACGAAATAACGTCGTTGGGACCTGGGTTGAACATGGGTTGGACATGGGTTGACTCAAAATGCTACGGGGGCAGCTGAATACAGCTTCAAAAAAGGCTTAGAAAGCTATAACGTACCAATATGCAAAGAAGGCTTTACTGCGATGCAAGCTACACAAGCTTATTTCTCCATTTCAGTGTTCGAGCCGTGGAACTGGAACTTGGAAGGTGTCAGAATGGGCTGTCTTTTTTTATATATTTAAGATTATAATCGATCGTAAGTAGCTCTTTGATTTCAGATAATTTAGGTTAGGTTAAGGTACAGAAAGATTTGCGACCATGCCTATATTTTCAAGTATTTTCATACTGTAAAAAAGCAACTATACCTCGCGGCATTGATAGCTAGAAAAGTGGGCTCCAATGTAGTGATATCAATATCTCAAACCGATTAGGGGATTTCTGGCGACTGAAGCTCGATCGTAGCAGTACCCACGGCCGCTGGCGGTGTAGTTTAGTCGGGATCCATAACGGCGAGTCACACCCAGGCCCGCGCCGCGCCCTACAGATTATGCAACAGCAGCTTACAGAGGGACAGCAGAGCAGTGGAGCAGTGGTGGAGCACAGCTCAGCTCACAGCTCACAGCACAGCTCAGCACGAGAGCACAAACGTACAGGGCAGCAAGCTTTTTTTAAAAGATGGTCAAGCTTTTGCTTATAACCATTTGCTTATTATAAAATAATATCCATATCCCTTTTTTCTCTTTCGTCCAGGGGCCGGTTCAATAAAATAATAGCTTGG
Organism: Ogataea ovalis; assembly: GCA_030556425.1. Classification (NCBI taxonomy): domain Eukaryota; kingdom Fungi; phylum Ascomycota; class Pichiomycetes; order Pichiales; family Pichiaceae; genus Ogataea; species Ogataea ovalis. The sequence goes on from JAKTTZ010000020.1 coordinate 23,513, forward strand.
TGACCAACCTGTTTGAATCTATTTATAGTGCAAAACAATTTGCTTTCAAAAAACACACTCATATTTATTCATTTATTTAGTTCAAGGATCCATCTATTTATTTCATTATCTCAAATTGATTTCAAAGATCACAAATAGTTTTTTTACCATTTTTCCAAGATTGTTACCCGTTATATCTATCAATCTATTTCCACAGATCCACAGATCTTTGATGATTACTATTGAAATACAGCTAGCAACATAGTTTGGAAAATAGCAAAATAATCAAAAAAAAACCCGACGAAAAGCAATTAAATAAAAAACGAAAAGAAAACTCTCATGTTGGAGGTGACTATATCTCCTATTTTTCCCCCAAGCAGCATTTCTGATAGATTTAATAATTTCTTCAGCGATATGGAGGGTAGCTCAAAAAGTTTCGGTAATGGTGACAACGATGAAGACGAAGACGACAACTATAGCTTTATTACTGGTGACAACAGTGTCAATAATTACACCAATTTTTTATCTGGTTATCAGCAGATAAACAGCAATGAAGGAAAACAACAACAAAAACAACCACAAGCCTCGATATCATTTGAAGATTTGATATTTTCTAAAAATTCTCCTTTGCCTCTACCTACAAAGGAGTTTTTGGAAAATAATCTTCTTAATCATTTTCTAGAAACAGATACTTTAAATCAACATCAAGAACAACAATCAATTCCTCATCACCATGAAACTTTCTATGACTCGAGTCAAACATTACCTGATAGATTAATATTTCCTTATGATTCACACCAACTTTCTTACCCCGTTTCAGTAACTCCTAGCGGCACCTCAGCTCCTGAGGTTTCTTCAGTGCTAGGAGGTCAAGCTTTTTCATATACACCTACAATAAAAATGGATCACTACAATGATAATAATTCAAGTAAATTCGATGAAAATAGTTCAGATGATGAAGGAGGTTCTATTGTTAGTAGTAGTAATGCATCTACTTCAAACCAGGATAGAGATAGAGATTCGAAACTAGGAGCTACGTATCAATTAGATTTACCTTCAGAGGATATGAGAAAGAATCGCTCATTTTTAAGTACTAGTGATTTTAGTAAGATATCATCTTCATCGTTATTACTATCACCTTCTAATAAATCTGATTCTCCTGTTGGAACAGGGGGGCAACAAAGACAAGGTACTTCTTCAGAGGATCCAACTTTCAATGCAGATGACTATTCATCAGATAATTCAAAGACAAAACCAGACAACACAAGACGTTCTCTGCTTAAAAATTTCAAATGTGATGAATGTCCAAGATCATTCACTAGAAAGGATAGATTATCAAAACATAAACGTGATAAACACAGTGATTATAAGCCAGAGTATGTTTGTGAAGCTTGCTTTAAAAGTTATTCTACTGAAGATGATTTGAAGAGACATCAGATTGTTCATACTGATAGATTTAAATGTTCAGGATGTGGTAAACGTCATGATAGATTACAAAGGTATCAAAGTCACGTTTTGAAATGTAAGGGACCTAGAAGAAAGAAAAGGAAAAATTCAAAATAATGGTGTTATGGATATAGAAACTGAATGAGTTTAAAAAAAAAACAGAAAGCTCTATTACTTTTTCGTTCTTTTGTTCTTCTTCCCCCTTTTTTTTTCATTTATTGTTATCAATCATATGTATTTTTATTTTGTATTATTATTCAACCTAGTTACAATTTTCACTTTAGTTATTAGAATTACATTTATCTTTATTAGATTCTTTTTTCTGCTCTTTTATATATCTGCTCTGCTTTTTTTTTCTTTTTTCTTTCAAATATTTTATTCTCTTTTTGCATTTGGGTGTTTGGATGTATTTTATTTTATTCTATTTATTTATTTTCATATTTTTATTATCAAGAACTATTAGCTTTTTTTTAGAGATTTCCTGTCCGTCCTTTCAATAAAAACAAAAAAAAAAAAAATTTAATGTCCTTGAACCATCATAACCTGGAGTTGCTTGCTTCCCACTCTAGCTTTGTAGAATAGCAAGACTTAAAATAGTAATAATTTGCAATACTATCTTTTATTTTTGTAAAAATTATGGAACTTGAAACCAATTAAACTTAAAACTTATAGAAGGATTAACAAAAGACTAATAATCTTTAAAAGTAAGCCGAGTGTAAGTACTTTATTGGGATATTGGCCAGCCCAAATAGCCATAGCTAAATAGAAACCGCAGCTGCCACTGGGCACTGGGCCCTGGCCAGGCTGCCAGTCTCAATTCTTAAAAGTAAAGGTGTGTTACCAATTGATCGACGCGTCGTCGACGTATAATCAAGAAGTCAACTTAACTCTCAGAGCTTCGGCGTTCAAGTCTGGTGCGACTCACAGAGTCACAACTTGCAAAGTTACCAGTTACCAGTTACCAGTTACAACGAGCGACCGGTCTAGATCGCCCATCGTATCGCGCTCGCGCGCTGGTCATAATAGAAAAGTACAACAAAAAAACAAAAACAGCTGGTAGACAGCTGGTAGTCCCCTGGCAAGCCACCAAGCGGTAACTGATAGATGATGGCGCCATGCACCCTTAACTTCCAAAGTTAAAACTTTTAGCCCGGGAGCGAACGGGTGTGGACGACGCGTCGTCAATTTTTACGCGTGCTTATCAAAAGGCTGCTAAAGTAAAAAACCGCGAGTTGAGTTGAAATTCCCTCCTCTTACTAACAATCTTTTTATTTATGAGGTTTTTTTTAAAAAAGAGCTTTGATTTGACAGGGAAGATATTAAAAGGTAAGAAACTATTCAAACCACCACCGGAATAACTGAAGATTGAATACATGCGTCTTTGTGCGTATGTATTTGTGAAACATTAAATTAAAAGAATTCAGTTACAGACTTTTTTTTAAAAAAAAACCAAAAACACGAATAGTATAGTCTTTTTATTCCATGATGAACGGGCTTACTCGTTCTTTACCGCAAGATTTTTTAGCAGATGAATTCTTGCCTAGTCCAAGACTGAATGGATATAGACAATCACAACAGCTGCTGCAACAACAACAACAACATCAACAGCAGCAGCAGCAACTGCAACAACAACAACAACAACAACAACAGCCGCAAAATATTCAAAATGTACCTCAACAAGCAGGACAGCCGTATGGATTTACACCCGGCATGGGAACATCTATTGATTCATATGACGATCACTCATCATCTATTAAGAGAGTCGGATTGAGAGAAACTGCATTATCAACACAGATTCAAAATCAACAGAAAAAGAAAGTTAGACCAAGAACTAATGCTGCTTTAAATGCATTTACAAATCAAAAGAGTAATGCAAGTTTATATAGTGCACCTTCGGTCAATGGATCATCTTCGGCATCTAGTTTTTATGAAGGTCTGCAACCACCTCAAGGGAGATTTTCAATGGCTCAACCCAGATCACAACGTGGATCCAATGCTTCAATTAATTCTCATAACAGTTCTTCAATGGGATCTCCATATATGCAACAACATAATATGATGAGTGGCGGTGGTTATCCACAACAACACCAACAACAACTGCCCCCACAGTCTCAACTGATTGAATCTCCAAGATTGAATCAATCACCAAGATTACAACATAGACCTAATCCTAATCCTTATAATCATAATCCTAATAATCATAATCATAATCATAACACTAATTCATATCCTCATAATAATCGTCTTGTTCAAAGTCCAGCATTTACATCCATACCATCACAAGTACCACCACCAGCATCAGCATCGGCATCAGCATCAGCATCAACATCAGCACCATTACAATTTTCACAACTCCAATCACAAGGCTCCACTATTGGATCACCTGGTTTAAGAAGAACTTCATTACAAAGTCCCGGAATTGATTTAAAACATAGTCTGTCTGTCAATTCTGCACTTTCATTTTTAATACCATCACCAAAGAAAAAATCAAATGATGACGGAACTTTACGAACACCGGATTCTTTAGACGATGGTGATCAAAATATAGAAAGTGATTTAGATTTCGTTGATGATATAGATGAAGGTGAAATTTTACCAAAGGGGAGTTCACTTAAACCATTATTTAAAAATGTAAATAACAATAGTAGTAAAAATAACGAAGCATTGAAGAAATTGGAACTTGAGAATAAAGATTTATTAAAACAATTGAACGAATTGAAATCATCATCAATAAAAGATAAAGAATCGTTATCCTTGGAATTGAAACGTTCTAAAAGAGAAAATGACTCATTGTCTCTGGAGGTTAGTAGTTTAAAAAATGAAAATGCAAAACTGAGAATAAACTCAAAACAATCAGCAGCGAATGATCAACGTGTAATCGAATTAGAGAAAGAGATCGAACAATATAAGCAACTGACGGAAAAGATAACTACAATGGAAACCGATTATGATTCTGCTTTGAATAGTTATGAATTAATAGCTACTCAAAATGATGAACTCATGACTCAAAATGATGAATTGATGAATAAACTGATTGATTTGAAAAGTAAACATGGTGAAGAACTCGATAGTTTAAAAACCGAGAATGAAAATCATGTTAATTTGTTAAATTCGATCGTTAAGAAATTACCGGAATTTGTTACTTCCAAAACATCATTTGAAAATCTATTCAAAGATGTTTCATTACCTGTTCCAATTGAAACTCAATATAAAGAAACGTTGAATCAATATGGCAGCACAACAACAACGACCACCACAAGTAAAATGTCACAACGAGATGCGTCGTCTTCAGGCATAATTGAATCGGATGAGCAATTGTTCCATCTATTACGTGATGAAGTTCACGGATTAGCAGCCAAGATAAATTCACTTGAAAAGACAAAAGATGCCACTGAGAAACTATTAAAGAAACAGATCCAAGATGAAAGAAGTACAGTGAAGCAATTAAGTGTGCATCGATCATTCAGTGAACCGTTTGGAAAATTCCGAATTAGTGGATCAATTAGATCAAGTTCAGATTCAAAATCGTCATCTAATGGTAGTAGAAGTATCACATTAATAGGAGATCAAGATGCAGATGATTCTGATTTCTCCTTTGAGAGTGGAATTGGCACTGGTACTAGTAATGGAATTGGAATCTCCTTGGCGAATCGTTTGAAAACTGGTCGAACCGGTGCAAGTTTAAAATTTCTCAATGTTGTTGAACCAACATTTAATTTCATTAGAGACGAATAAATTTTTTTAGTTTATGTATATTACCAAATAACTGTGTATAATTATTAATAAAGTTAGAATCTCTCATTTATTTTTTTTTTTTATATTGTCCCCAAAAAAGAAAAAAAAGAAAAAAGAAAATGAAAAGTAAACAAAGTAAAAGTAAGAGTCAGACATTTTTTTTTTAAAAAAAAGCAGAATCGGAAAAAGGTGTTTGAAAAGAAGGCGTATGAATCATATGAAGGAAGAATGAAAAACAGAAAAAACATAATATATCATCAACAAAGAATAAAAATGCAAAAAATATCATCATGAGAAATAAAAAAAACAAGGATCAATTAACTAGATGAATAAAGAATTGATTATTTCAAACCATCCTTGACTTTGTCCTTCACTTTCTCTGCTCCCTTTAAAGCATCATCAACACCATCTTTAACTTGCTTCTTGACACTCCCCACTGTTTCCTTCGTACTTTCTTTCACATTCTCCACAGTATCTTTTAAATCTTTCTGAGATTGATCTTCAGCTTTCTTAGATTTGATGTGATTGTTTGTCTTTTCTTTGATTTCATCAACGTATCCAGCTGCTGTTTCTTTGGTTGAGTCTGTACGATTTTTCAAATCTTCTTTTGTTGCTTCCACATCTGGAGTCAGAGTCTTACTTGATGTTGCTGATTTGGATTTCTTAACTAAGTTAGATGCAGCTTCTGATGTTTTATTAGTTAGATCCTCTGCTTTTTCCAGACCTTGAGATAACACTTTACCGGTTTTCAAATTGATATCTTGAGCTGATGGCGTTGCTTCTTTCAGTTTATTAGTTGCTTGTTCCGCTTTTTCCAGACCTTGGGATAACACTTTACCGGTTTTCAAATTGATGTCTTGAGCTGATGGCGTTGCTTCTTTCAGTTTATTAGTTGCTTGTTCAGCCTTCTCCAGACCTTGAGATAACACTTTACCGGTTTTCAAATTGATATCTTGAGGTGAAGGCGTTGCTTCTCTCACTTTATTACTTGCCTGTTCAGCTTTCTCCAGGCCTTGGGATAAGACTTTACCTGTTTTCAAATTAGCTTCTTGAGTTGCACTACTAGTTGATTCTTTAACTGAACCAGAAACTTTTTCAGCTGTGCCTAAACCGGAAGCTAATGTCTTTCCAACTTTAACATTAATGTTATTTAAAATCTCTTTAGATTGCTCAACGAATCCACTCTTGTGTCTCAGTGGGATTATGAATCTGTATGATGTGTATCTTGTAGTTGAAACTAATGCGTGTCTAAACATTTTTAAAACTAAAAACTATAAAAAAAAAGGACTTTTATGAGTTTAGGATTGATGAATACTCAAATAAAATAACTGACCCGAATAGCCGGGGATAGAATATGAAGGGAGGAATAGTATGGAGTATTTATATTACCTCCCATGCCATCATCGATTTACTTCTAGAAATATCTTTTACTCTATTAAACTGTTTAAATACATAAGTATTACCTCATAATATAATACAGAGAGAAGGGAAGGGAAAAAAGGGGCAAAGCAAGCAATTGTGCAGGAGAGAGCAGCAGGGGAAAGCAAATAAACATAAACCGGTAGAGCAAGCAAGCAAGCAAACAAGAGAATACCAAGCAAGCAACTACAAGCATATAATAGCACTACGTCACAGAGCCCCAGATCACGGATCATGGATCACGGATCACAGATCACATGGATTGGAGTTTTTCAATGTAGAGGTGTTCTGTATTACATCCTGTTATTCTGTTGTTTGTTGATTTCGTAGGCCAAGGTACGAGAGTTTTGTATATGTATGTATTCCCCATTGACTATGACTGTTCAAATAGAAAGAACGTCATAGACATCGATATTATACTTGAATTAATTATATTATGTTTTATTTAATTTACTAGTTATTAATAGTACTACCGGAAAAAGTACTGTTTATTAATCACAACTTTGAGATAGGAAGAGGTTATTAATATGCCGGTGCCATAAATTAAAGAAAATATTTTCTTAAATCAAAGTTTTGTATCAACAATATAAAACTACAAAAAAAGAAACAAAAACAGTCTCTGACATCTCAGCATCAGAAGCGCTACTCAAGCAAATTCTTAAGAAACTAGATGCTTAAGATGCTCGTATAGACGCTGTGCAGAAACTAGCTTAAAGAAATGCACAACGTCCAAAGCGCCATGAAGAGGAGATTCTGGCTGAAGAAGAGAAGGGCTACAACAAAGGCAAAGAAACCGATGCCTATTTGGAGTCCTTGAGGGACAATCTAGAAGACGTCATAGAGGACGAAGGAAAACAAAGACAACGTGAAGATACAATTGCTGCCCAGGTTAAAGACCTGAACATTAAGGCAGAATATTTTACATAAAGTGGATGACGAGTTTCTGGCAGGAGAAAAAGAACTACAAAATCAACAACATCAATTAGAAGAACAAGAAAATGGTTAGAAGAGAAGAATCAGTTTCTGAAAGAACAATTGGCTACTCAAAAGGAACCGATTGATCATATAGAGACTGGACGTGAAGTTGCTAATGCTGCTAATGCGCAGAATCCGGCTGATGTTCCTGCTATCACCGAGCAGATCACCAGTTCTTTGATGCTTCAACTTGAGGACGCAATGGGATTCCCGAAATCTACCAGCTCCCCCGAAGTGGAACATGACGCAATGGTGTTGACTAACATTCGGTCGATTTTCTTATTGTTTTCATTTCTCATACCTTTACCTCGACTCAATCGAGGTGCTCTACGTTGGAACGTGAGCTTTTGACCATCATTTTAAGGCTAGTGACAACTATCACTTATTCTCTGAACGTATCAGTTTGTATACCAATCATACTGCCTTGTTGACTATTGCGCACAAGACCACTCACCTATATTTATATTCAGAGACCTTGAGGACGTACCAATTATACCGATCTGTTTCCTCATGCTCTTGCTGTTGATTCCCAACCAGACGGTATGACAGAGACACAACTGCTCCAAAAGGTTGACAATCTAGGTATTACTGAATATGGCTAAATTGAAGAACACAATCGTGACTCTTCTCGATCGCTTGGGACTCATCTACACCCGTTTGTTTCCCTCTTTGCGATTTATGATGATGCGTTACACCTCATCAAACACGTAAAATTGTTCAAAGTAACGACAGATCCAGATGTTACTACATTTTTCACTGAATCGTATACGAAGTTTCATGGTTCATCTGCTCTATTGTTGCAATTTTTGGACGCTAAAGGCTGATATCATCCTAACACTTCGTTATTTGCTGTGGATACTGTGCAGCGAGTGTTTGATTTTCAAGAAATTTTCCACACTCGACGCCCCATTGGCGCAAATTAAGCGGATTCCTACCTTTTCTGTTTAGCACTTTGATTACATTGGTCCTATTGGTACTGGTACAGCGACTTTTGCAGCGACTTTTGCTGATCTGAGTGGTAAGAGGATTTATGCTTTACATGCTGTGGAATACAATACATGATTTTGTCTTTGTTTATTGTGAGCGTCTGCCGCTAGTAGCTAGGAGAAATGATCTACACGTGACTTCAAAAAAGAATAAGAGAGAGAAAAACCCGATATTGTGTATAGAGTCGATCGACGAGAAATATATATATATATATGTATACTAAAGTTAAAGTTAAAGTATACGTGTAATTTGTAACGTAATGGAAATTTAGAAAACAAATGGAATCTGGCTGTGTTCCCCGTTTCAATTAACTTTATTTTTTTTTGGAATTTTCAATTCTTTTTTGGCGTTCGCATTTTTCGTTTTCAGAGCGCACGCGCGTCAATTTTGGGTGTGCGTGCTGGGCTGCTGGATTCTGGAAGCCTGGCGTGCTGGCGTGCTGGCGTGCCGCGGTGTAGGAGGAGGAGAAGGAGGAACAGGAGAAGGAGGAACAGGAGCAGGAGCAGGAGGCGGAGGGCACGATGTAGGGGGGGGGAGGTGCCGGTGTAGGTGGATGCCCGAGACCGAGGGGGACGCGTCCAGGCAACAGGCAGCAATCGCTGTAGTTACTGCTACTAACATGTGCTTCTAATCACAGCAACAGCAATATAGGCATATATAGGCATATATAGAGTATACAGCATGTCTACACTGCACATCTCGCTGGCTGGCCGGCCGGCGGGGGAGAGAGAGAGAGAGAGGGAGGGAATCTAGATTAGACTTTAGCACGGCCGGCCAGGAGAAGCAGCGGTGCAGCTACACGCTGAAGAGCACGGCAGAACACAGCACGAGAGCTGAGAGCAGGGACCGAATTCTCGAACCCACATTCACAGGGAGAGAGAGAGAGAGGCAGGCAGGCAGGCAGGCAGGCAGGCAGGCAGGCAGTGAGAGAAAGGCAGTTAGTTAGTTGTGCTATCGTGTGTTTTGTCTTGCAATTTCGGTTACTTGTCAGTGTGGTGGTGGTCATGGGTCATTGATGATTTTCTAGCTTTGGACCCCTATTCCATTACATTCATTCACTCATTTATTTATTTATTCATTTACTCATAGTGATATCGACATCCTTTAGTGTATCTTCTTAATTGTATTTAATTAATAAACAACTAGATTCTATCTAAAGATTTAATAAATTCCCCTGAAAAAGAAAAAAACAAAACGAAAAAAAAACCCAGAGACACATTTTAACGAGGCGGGCTAATCAAAAGTTTTATGAGTGACCTTTATTTTATAACATATTACTAGTGCATAAATAGTTATGTCAAATACAGAACTGAAACAGCAAGTACATAGAGTGCTGTTCAGAATTACAAGAAGGAAATCAATTTTTCTTACAACTGTTTCAATTCTAATATTAACTGGAATTACAATTATAATAAATTTATCACCTTTAAAAACACAACAAGAAAAGATAAATGCTTCATTAGTTCGTCAATTAACTTCATCATATTCAAATAAATTAAAACCAAAATGTGATAGATTTACATCATATAAACAAAATTCTAATAGTTATTGGCAATATTATGGTTATGATGATTATGATTTAAAATTAACACAAGATGAATTATCAAATTTATTAGTTATTACATCAAGTCAAGAAAATGAATTAACTAGAATTCATGAATATTTATTAAATTTTTATTTAACTAATCAAAATCCAATATTTAATAGTTATTCTGAATTATATAAAGATCATTATAATGAAAATTCAAATGGTATTGTTTATGTTAGTGGTAAGGACTACTATTGGTTAACTATATTATCAATTAAATATATAAGAGATGTTTTAATGGATAAAACAACTCCAATTGAAATTTTTATACCTTATTATGATAAATCTGATGATTTAATGTGTTCACAAATTAATTCTGTTTTTAAAAATATTCATTGTTCATATTTTTCTCATTATCTGTCTGTTAATACAGTTAAAAAAATGAAAGGTTATCAATATAAATCTTTAGCTTTATTATTATCTAGATTTACAAATGTTTTATATCTGGATTCTGATAATATTTTAATTGAAAGACCAATTAATTTATTTAATTCTGAAAAATATAAAAATCATGGTATGATAAGTTGGCCTGATTTTTGGAAAAGATCAACAAATCCTGCTTTTTATAAAGTTTCAGGTTTAAAACCAATTAGTTCTGTTGTTGCTTCAACTCCTTCTGTTGAATCTGGTGAAATATTAATTAATAAAAAGACTCATTTGAAAACTTTATTATTAAGTTATTATTATAATTTATATGGTCCTGAATATTTTTATCCATTATTTTCTCAAGGTTTCCCAGGTGAAGGTGATAAAGAAACTTTTTATTTAGCTAGTCGAGTTACTAATGAAGGATCATTTTTAATAACTGGTATTAAAACAAAAATTGTTGGTTATATCGATAATAGTAATAGATTTTTCGGTCAATCAATATTACAAATTAATCCTGATGATTTCCATGAATATTCATTTTTCCATTGTAATTATCCAAAACTTCAAGTTGATAAATTAGATAAATCATATTTTTATGATCTGGAAACAAATAATAGAAGAAGATCATGGCAAATTATAAGAGATGCCAAAAAGGATAATAATGGTGGTGGTTTAGTTCCTTTGAAAAAAGGTATTAAAGTTGATTTAGAATTAAAAATTTGGGAAATTATTTATTTATTACTTTCTAAAGATTTCCGTGATTTCGAATTGTTTGAAACTACAACTAATGCTGATAATTTGAAAAAAGTTCAAGATAATATTTTTTTCTTGAAAAATCAAGGAAGTTTAATTATATAGTATAAAAGATACTTTTCTCCTGATGCACATACAAACATACAATTAATTCTTTTTCCCTTCCTTCCTTTCTTCCTTCCTTCCTCTACCCATTCTTGTTTTATTTTATTTTTTTGTATAATTCTTTTCTTTTAATTTTTCTAGCTGATATAGAGATTTTTTTTTTCTTCTTGTTTCAAAAAACGAATAATAATAATAATAAAAAAAAAAAAAAAAAACAAAGAGATAGAATGTAAATAAATAAGTGAATAAGTAAATAAATCGCAATGCATGCAACGCACGCAGGCCTCCAAAAAGGGCAGCTGGCAATCAGTATAATAAAGCTGGGGGAGCCGTGTAGATGTGCAAATAAAGAGACTTGCAGTGAGTTTGAAAAACTGAGAATCGCGAGGTGGGAAGTTTGTCTTCTACAAATTGTATGTATATGTGATTGATTTATTACCCCTGGTTCTTTTGGATATATGGATGAATAGATGGTGGTGTTGTTTAATATATGATCATCTTTCATCATGCTCAAGGTATCAAGAACATTCTCAAGAGCTCTATCGACTAAGAAATCAATTCTTAATTCAGCCTTGTTACCTATCCCCAAAGTTTCTCAAACTTCAAAGAAGATACCTACATCTGATCTTCTCTCAGCTTTAGGATTTATTAAACAACATCATGCAGGAATTACAAATTATCTTCCATTAGGTCTATTAGTATTACGAAACATTGAATCATTGCTACGTAAACATCTAGCTAATGTTGGAGCCATTGAAGTTGAATTGAGTAGTTTAAGTCATAAAGAACTATGGGAGACAAGCGGACGATTTAAAGGGGAAGAAATTTATAAATTACCTCCTGAAGCTGGTGATTTCTTGTTACAACCTACAGGTGAAGAAGAAATTACAAGGTTGGTTTCTGGATTGGCTCAAAGTTATCGTCAATTACCTGTTCTTGTATATCAAATCACACGTAAATGGAGAAAAGAAAAGAGAGCAAGAGGTGGATTATTAAGAGGGCGAGAATTTTATATGAAGGATGCATATTCATTTGACATTGATTCCGAATCTGCAATTAAAAGTTTTGAAGATATGAATCAATGTTATTTTGATTTTTTCACAGAATTGGGTATTAAATTTAGGAAAGTTAAAGCTGATTCTGGTGATATTGGTGGTGATTTAAGTTATGAATGGCATTTTGAGAGTGATGTTGGTGAAGATGTTTTAGTTTGTTGTGATTCATGTGGTCAAGTGGGGAATTTAGAAACTGTCAAAGGAGGTGTAGCTAAAGAAAATGCCAATGAATCGGAAGCTAGTTTCAGATTAAGTGTTGATGGTGATTTAATTTGTTTTTATTATCCTATGGGTAGAACATTAGATTTAAGTTTAGTTAATGAAGATGAAGATGTTGTAGAGATAGATTTAAGTATAGATGATGAAGTTGAAGTGTTACGGAAATTTAAAGAAGAAGGTGAAAGTGAATTTAAAAATATTATTAGAGTGATGGATCCAAAAGTTAAACCAGGTACAAAGATGCCTGATTTACCTGTCAGTTATTCTCGTTCAAGAATGATAACTTTCCAAGATATACCATTGACTGAAGTAATGAACGGTGATGAATGTTCTAATTGTGGTGAAGAATTGAAATTAATTAAAGGTATTGAAGTTGGTCATACTTTCCACTTAGGTGATAAATACAGTTCGATTTTAAATCTAGGATATATTGATTCCAACGATGTTAAACAATTTTATGAGATGGGGTGTTATGGTATTGGTGTGAGTCGATTAATTGGTGCTGTTGCTGAAGTGACTAGAGATGAAATTGGTTTAAATTGGCCAGTAAGTATAGCTCCATGGCATGTGACGGTGGTTAATTTAAATGAAGGTAACATCGATCGTTTGATTCATAAACTGAAGTTATTAAAGATTAAAGTTGAAGTTGATGAGAGAGATTTAAGTTTAGGTAATAAATTAAATTATTCTAAAAAGATAGGTATACCATTACAATGTATCATTGGTAAGTTGTATCCTAGAATTGAAATTGAAGTTAGAGGAATTGAAAAGAAAGGTAATATTTATGATGAATTGTTGTTGAATAATGGTGAAGATTGGGAATGGGAAGTTGTTGAAAAGAATGGAATTAAGAAACATATCGTTAATATCGAATACGCTGATCAAGTTATTAATTGTTTGTTACAAGATCTATAAAATAAAAAAACACACACACAAAGTCATGTATATAAGTAATGAATGAATTATAGATAACTTTGTATATATATATTAATGTTTGAATTACTTAGTTTAGTTTACTGGATAATAATTTTTAAAACGTTAAAAAAGTGAAGATTGAACGTTAGGAATATTAACCTGACAGACAGAGACAGACGAATGTAGAGAAAAAAAAAAAAAACACAAACACAAAAAAACAGAGTAAAAGTAAAAAAAAACAACAAACAAGCTATTAACTATCTTAATATATTAACTAAAAAATATAATGTATTTTTTCATTTTGAATATAATTTCAAAATCCTTTTTCCTTCTTTTTTTTTCATTTCTTTTCTTCCAAATTTCAAAAATTTCAAAATCATTAAATTCCTTCTTTTTTTTTTTTTTAATTATATTTTTTTGCGTTTCGAAAATTAATCAATTAATTTAAAATAATTTACCAGTTAATTTGGCCAAGACATGCAACAAGACAACGGAAAAGATGAAAGCAATAGCTAAAACCAGAACAACCATTGGATCAATTTTAAAACCTTGTGATTCATCAGTATAAATTTTCAACATTGTAGCTGATGATCCACCGGCTCCAGCAGCTCTTGTTGAAGTTGGTTGATTTTGTAATTGTTGTTTTAATTTATTCTCTTGTGTTGCCTTTCTTTTGGCTAATGTTTTAGCACCACCTGGAACTGCAGTTGACTGAAAAAATTAAAATGAAAAAAAAATGAAACTAGTTAGTACATTATACGGGGCGTGATTATTAAATCTTTAATTTTAATTTGTTGTATACTTACCATTGTGATATTAATTGGTATGAAAGATGGGGAGGAGGTAGAAACACAGAAGTTTTCGCAGGTAACTAAGTTCTTATTGTATTAAAAGTAGAATGAAATAAAATAGTACAAGTGTCTGTCCAGTGTAAATATCGATCAACACATGAACCATCCATCCATCCATCCATCTCGATTCTCAATTCTCATTCTTCTCGCTGTCGGCGTCTCGAGCTTGGACGTGGCGGCGGCGGACGCTCTTTGTGGACGCGCGTGCAGATTCTTTTTCAGCCACTTTGAATGTAGAATAGCACCGCCACTGGAAAAAAAGAAAAAACACGAAGCTGAGATAAGATCGACGCAATATTTAAATAAAAAAAAAGGCAGGGTCGATCGACCACACCTCTGCACCACAAATCACCTGACCCGCCAACCGCTTCCCACCCAATCAGGCACCGTGGAAACTAATTACGTAACATAGCACTGAAAGCGAGGGAAGCACACCTGGAAATACAGCAGAGACAGAGAGAGAAAAGAGAGAAAAGAGAAGCGGCAAACGGAAAAAGGTTGAATTTAACACATTTGCAACGAGCGCCTTTTCTGTTCGACTTCTATTTCTTTTTTCTTTGTTCTCTTTCTTCTTTTTTCCATCTTTTTTCCATCTCATTTTTTTTCTCTTTTGTTGTACTTTTATTTCAAACATTTGTAAAGATTGCCATTTATAGCATTGATACATCGATTAAATTTATTGAAGTCATTTTTTTAATTTAGTACTTATCCAAGTACTTGGCTTCATTTGTTTTCCATTCTTTAACGACCTCAAAATTTTGCTTACGAACTCCCCCCCTAACGATATTAACGAAATTTTTTTTAAAAAATCTTGCTTACCCAAGTTTAAAAATTAAATAGAATCAAAACAATAGGTAAGACAACAACAAAAAAAATCAAAAAAAGACAGATATACAAACAGTTAGACAAAAATATTTTCACTTTTTTTTTTTTTAAAAAAACATATATAAATATATAATACATCAACCATCCCAACCCACTCTTTAATATTCTTTTAAATTTAACCATGGATTTAAGACAGTTCAATCAACCTTTTGATAGTCCTCAACAGCAACAACAACCGGCTGATTTTTCACAATCAAATCGTCGCCCTTCTATCTCTTCTTTATCATCAGCTTCTGGTTATGCTTCAAGCACATATGGTGGTGATAGATCCAATCAAACTAATACCTCAATAACTGCAATGCATCCAAATACCACTGGAAATTCACTTTTAAGTTTGAGAGTGTCTCAATCAAGACATTTTGGTAATGCCGGTGCTGGCTCAAATACTGGTGCTGCATCAACTACTCCAACAGGTACTTCTCTGGGTACAACTGGTTCTAACCAATTACCTCCTGGATTGCAACAGCAAGGGCAACAACAACAACACCAGCAACAACAATCTCATCAACAGGCCCAACAACAACAATCTCATCAACAACCTCATCAGCATATGCATTCTACACCCCTGGGACCTTCATCATCATCATCTCAAAATTTTAATCCTAATTGGTTACCTCAACAAACTAATCCAATGTTAAATGTTACCCCTTGGATTGAACAACAAGCACAAGTTTCTCCAAATTTGAATTTGAACATGACTAATTTATCTAACGATTTTAATAATAATGTTTATGAACAACAAGCCACTAATTTAAGCATGCTAACTAATTCAAAGACCATTCCAATGAATCAATCTTCAATTAATTCAATTAATGGTAGTATGTCAACGATAAATGATAAACCATTATCATCACCGCAATCACATCAACAACAGCAACAGCAACAACAACAACAACAGCAGCAACAACAACAACAATCAACTCAGTCTCAACCACCATCTTCACAACAACAGCAACAACAAGATGCTAACACATCTGCTGATCAAAATGAAGATGAACCTTCTTCCCCAACTTCAAAAGATGACGATGAGGATGTCATTCCTACAGCTATTGTAATCAAAAACATTCCGTTTGCAATTAAAAAGGAACAACTTCTGGATGTTATGTCAAAGTTAAATTTACCTCTTCCGTATGCATTCAATTATCATTTTGATAATGGCGTCTTTAGAGGTTTAGCATTTGCAAATTTCAATTCAACAGATGAAACATCTATGGTTGTTAGTATTTTAAATGGTTGTGAAATTGGTGGAAGAAAATTAAGAGTTGAATACAAAAAAATGTTACCATTACAAGAAAGGGAACGTATCGAAAGGGAAAAGAGAGAAAAGAGAGGTCAATTGGAGGAACAACACCGCTCAAATTCAACAAATTCCTTAACCTCTCTGTATAGTATAGCATCTGCTCCAGCTACTGTTCATCAACAACAGCAACAACAACAGCAATCACAAGCTCAACAACAAATTCAACAATCATCAAGATTTAACTTTGAAAGACAATTTATGTCTATTCCTCCAATTAGTCAATTGTCTATACCACCTCCAGGTTTAGATTTTAATGATCCTGAAACTTTAGATGTTTATTCTAAATTAATTTGTTTTAGAGATGATAAAAATTCTTCCAATGTCGAATTAGCATATTCAATTCAAACGTTAACCACTAATCAAAAGAGAATTATTAGTACTATTTGTCAATTTTTAGGTTTGTTAGAAAGTTTTGATAATGGATTCATCACTATTAGAAAGCAACATGAACTAATCTCTCAACAAATTACTGGTAATTCTCAAATTGGATTAACTCCACTTTCAACAGGTGCATTCCCAACACCAACAGCTGGTGCATTCCCACCACAGTTAATTAGATCTCATTCCCACAATTTATTAAATTCAGCATCTCCATTAAGTATCAGTAATGGCCGCTACAGACAACAATCTCCAAGAATAATTTCTCAATCAACACAATTTCCAAGCAATCCACCACAACCAATGCTGTCCGCAAGTAATATATTAAATAATAATAGCATTTTCCAACAACAATCAGTTCAACCTAATCTGCACCATTCTTCCTCAACAGTAAGTTTAAATTTATTAAGAGGTAATGGAAACTCATTAGGAATTAATAATACCGGTAGACTTCAAAGTGGTATTGGTTCTGGAATATCTGCTAACCCTGGATCAGATATGCTATCTGGATTCAATCACGCTCAATTAACTGGTGGATCTAGCATCTCTGGGGTTGGTGTTGGAAAACTTGGAAAAGGTGGTGTTGATGAGTTATTTGTTGGCTTGGATAATTTAAGTTTCGATCGCTAATACAAACGGTTTTTGATAGATACATTATTTAGATGCTTTTAGAGAAAACATGCTCATGCCATGCTCATGCCATACATTTATTTTTATATACATTTATTCTGTCATTTGTTTCATATCTGATTTGTTTTTATCTTTTTTTTTTTCTAAAAAAAAAGAAATAGTTTTAATGGCTTACGGTAACGATACTTAGTTTTTTTTTTCTTTTTTTTTTTCTTCCCTATATATAGATTTTATTTATCATACTTGAGATGTGGATCTATAGTCAACGACCTGTTTGCTTTCTTTGTTTTTTCCGTTTTTCCATTAATGAAAGTTCGTTGCTTTTATATTATATAGATCCTTTGCGTTTTACATGTTTTATTTTTTCTTTATTTACTTTCTTTTTCTTCTTGTTTTTTCATTACATATCTTCTCTCTCAGCTTTAATGCATACATTTGAAAGATTCTTGATTTTTTCCTTCTTTTATTAGTATTTTTTTGTATATTTACGATCTGTTTCAGTTTATCTCTCATTTATTATTACCTACGAATTTTACGATGGACAACATCAACAGTAAAAAGTATAAAGTAAAGTGAAAAATTGACTGCTGGGCGCACGCAAATCTATTGCACCGCGCGCCGTCGGTAATAAACAAAGCCCCGCCATCGTGGAGGGCTCCCCGTGTTAAATGTACATAGAAACCGGCTCGAGATGAAAGGGCACCGATAATGGCGTGTCGCGTTGTTTTGGAGGTGTGGAATCTGGACGGAGATGCTTTGATTGATGCCAGTGTTGACCTTGCAATTTCTCTTTTTACGTATTTTTTGAATGCTGCTCTAACTTGGGCAATTGAATGTGCATTACATATATATTATATTGATTGCATTGATTAGGTTACTATAATCAACATGGCGGAAAAGACCAAAGTCTCTAAAGTCACTAAAGTTGAAGTTGACAAAGTTAGCCTGAAGGACAAGATTGAAAAAAAAAAAATTGAAAAGGAATCTGAGAAGGATACACTTTTAGAGAAGAAAGAATCAGATGTGAAAGATGATAGTAAAACAGATAAATCAAAAACGACTTGTTCTAAATTTTCATGTTTATTCACTTTTTTTGCTAGAATTTGGGCATTGATACTCGCATTAGAACCAATTGTGGGTCCTGTGCTACTTACTGGATTAGCCATATATATTCGTGAATATGATATTGGAGCCAGTGATAAAGTTGTTTGGGATGAAGCTCATTTTGGTAAATTCGGATCACATTATTTACAACATGAATTTTATCATGATGTGCATCCTCCATTAGGTAAGATGTTGTGTGGTTTAAGTGAGTATATTGCTGGTTATAACGGTAGTAAAGTTACTGGTGTTGGACACGAAACTGAATTTATATTTGAAAGTGGTAAAACGTATCCTAAATGGATTGATTATAAGACAATGAGATTATTTAATGTTATTGCTGGTAGTTTATGTGTTCCTATTTGTTTCTTCACTGGTAAAGTGTTTGGATTTGGATTATGGAGTAGTTATTTAATTGGATTAATGTGTTGTTTAGAAAATTCTTATATTGCATTAAGTAAGTTTATCTTATTAGATTCATTCTTGCTGGTTTTCACATGTTGTTGTTTCTACTGTTTAGGTAAGATGTTCCAATTAAGAAATAAAGAAGGTTCAATTGAATGGTGTATTTGGTTGATCTTAACTGGTTGTAGTATCGGTTGTGTGTGTTCTGTGAAATGGGTCGGACTGTTCGTTACTGCTGTTATTGGATTGTATACTGTTTTTGATCTATGGTTGAAATTTTGGGATGATAAGAATTTCAAATGGTCTAAATATATAAAGAGTTGGGCTTATCGTATCTTAGCTTTGATCGTGTTACCTGGTTTAATCTATTTGATTGTTTTCAAGATTCATTTTGGTCTTTTATATAAACCAGGTCCAGGTTCAGGTTCGATGAGTTCTATTTTCCAAGCCAATTTACAAGATTCTGATATTTTAAAGTATCCTAGAAATGTCAAGATGGGTTCTAAAATTACAATGAGATCTCAAGGTTTATCACCAAATTTAATTCATTCCCATTCTTCATTATATCCAGATGGATCAGCTCAACAACAAGTTACAACTTATGGTTTCAAAGATAGTAACAATGATTGGATTCTTAGAAATGCTAGAACTGAATTTAAGTATAGTGATGATGGATTTATTAGAAATGGTGACGTTGTTAGATTCCAACATGCAAATACTAATGCCAATTTACATTCTCATATGATTCATGGACATGTTAGTAAATATGATTGGGAAGTTAGTGGTTATGGTGATGATATAGTTGGTGATTCTAAAGATGATTGGGAGATTGAAATTGTTAAACAAATGAAGTCATCTAATGGTACATATTCTAAATTGTATGAATCTTATGATGATTTTAATGATTTGATTCATCCAGTGACAACTACTTTCAGACTGAGACATATTGAATTAGGTTGTTATTTAGCAACAACTGGTAAATCCTACCCTGCATGGGGTTTCAAACAAGGTGAAGTGATTTGTAAGAAAGAATCAATGTTAGGTAAGTACGATCAAGCAACTTGGTGGAATGTGGAAAGTCATGAAAATAAAGAATTAGAAACTGAAGAAGATGAATATTTCCAATATCCAAAGAATCAATTCTTATGGGATTTCTGGGCAATTCAATTTGCCATGATGGCAAGTAACAATGCATTGACTATTGATCCTGATAAGTTTGATTCTATTGCTTCTCAATGGTGGGAATGGCCAATCTTAAGACAAGGTTTAAGAATGTGTGGTTGGGGTCCAAATTCAATTAGATACTATTTATTAGGTAATCCTTTCACTACTTGGTTTAGTACACTTTGTATCTTGTTTACATTTGGATTAGGTTTATATTTAAGTTTACGTTGGCAAAGACAAAATTTAAAACCATTTAAAGCAGATGATAAAGACGTTCTATATTTTGTCCTGAATGGATGTGCACCATTGTTAGGTTGGATGTTACATTACTTACCATTTGCAGTGATGGGTAGAGTCACATACTATCATCATTACATGCCTGCTTTGTATTTCGCCTTTTTCAACACTGCTTTCATAGTTGAATTGTTCTGTACGAAAATCGTCAAGAATAGATTCCTTATCGCTTTGGTTTATTTGGTCCTGTACGCTGCTGTCATTACAAGTTATTGGTGGTTTAGTCCATTATGTCTCGGTATGAGAGGCATGCCTTCTAGATTTGGGTACTTGGATTGGTTACCATTATGGGCAATTGGTCATGAACTGGTCAATACGAACTAGTCGGCCAAAAAAGAAAAAAAAAAAAAAAAAAAACTAGAAAAAAAAGAATAAAATATATATAATTAAAAATTAAAGAATTCCGATACCTAAGTGTATATAAATGTATAGATGCGTGATAGTATTAAGAGATTTACTAAATCCGTTATTGAAAAATAAAGTAGAAAAACAAAAATTGGCTGATCATGTTATATATAACATTAATATTTAATAAAAAACGTCTTAAAATAAGAAAAAGATAAAGAGTTCCAAAAACAGACACGGGTAAGATTCCAATGGCTCAGCGGCGGGGTGTGCATATATCGGTAAAAAGAAAAATTGAAAAATATCAAGAAATCTGAAACATATGTTACCCGCTCGTCGCGTCAATAGCCTTAACTTTAAAAGGTGGTTGGTTTTATGGCAATTACATTATATGTACTTTTCAAATAGCTTATAACTTATCTATATAACTTTTAACTAAATACTTTTATTTATTATAAGACGGATCACTCATTGGGAATATGTTTTATTCTGAGCAGTTGTTGTCAAAAGAAGGTCCGTTAGCTTATGTTTGGCTAGCTGCCAATCTTGAGAAGAAGCTAACGAAGCAACAACTTTTGAATGCTTCGATCACTGAATCAACTAGAGCTATTGCTTCATCTTCTAGTGCTGGTGGTATGTCCATCACTGATTCACAGACTGATTTTAACAATAGATATAATGTAGAGCCATTAGCTCTTAGGTTAACGGGACAACTCTTATATGGTGTTGTTAGAATTTATTCTAGAAAAGCGAAATATTTGTTTGATGATGTTACTGATGCATTAGTTAAATTGAAATCATCTTTTAGAACTTCTCAATCTGTTATATTGCCTGTTGAATCCACTGTTATTACATCCATGAAGTCAGTTCTTTTGCAGGATACTGTTACAGAAGCAGATTTATTGTATCAGGAACCATTGAACTTTGATGAATTAATAGCAACACAACAATCAAAACGTCCTCGTTTAAGTGCATTTAATGAAGAAGATTCATTTGTGGATAGATCAATTGAACTGCCAAGACGTGCCACTGAGATTGATGAATTGGATGGTGTGGAAGATGATTTAGAATTAGATTTGAATTTCGATTTAGATGAAGGTTTGCACGATCAGTCTATCGAACAAGGTAGAGCTGTTGGAGGTGATGAAGTTAATGCATCTCAAATTGATGCAGGTGGAGACATCGATGGATTTGAATTGCCTGATTTTGATGAGCCAATGCTAGACGTGGGTTCACCACATAACCAAAGTGTTGAATTGGAAGAACCGGTTACACCTCAACATGCTGATATAACTGGTGTTACTCAATTAGAAGAGACTACAGCTGTTAGTAACAGAAAGAAGAGAACCGCTACAGTTTTCGAAAATATGGAAGTTGTGAGAACAGAAAGAAAGAAGATAAATTTCGATGATTCTGTTGAGATTCCTGCTGATACAATTAGATATCTACAGGCCAACTATCCTACCCACCCAGTGGAAACAGGAGAAGATGATGCTAGTTCAAGATTACAAAATATTATGAGATTGGCTCAATTGACAAACACTGAAAATTCTGGATTTTTAAATATCGATATACAGAATTTCAAAAAGAGAAGATTCGAAAACAGTAATATGCATAGTGCTCAAGCTGATGATTTGCTTGAATTAGAACAACAAGGTTTAGATGATTTCGAATTACCTTCTATACAACCTGATTTCAATGAACATAGTTTATATGAAGATGTCCATCAACAGGATAACAATAATGATAATGCAAACATCCAAGATGACGAAAACTTATTGCCTGAACTAGATGATGAAATAGAAAATTTCGAAATGAACAATACGGTGACTGATTCAACCACAGTGGCAAAATCTACAGTTAAGATAGCTACTCAAATTAGATCAAAATTAACTGATAATGAGGATGATGACGAAGAAGAACCAAGAACAATGAACTTTTCTGAATTAATGAACGAAGATATGATTTCGGAGGAACCATTATCTAGTAACCCAAAAAGAGAGGCAACTAGAGTTTTCTTTGAATTGTTGGTGCTTGCTACAGCTGATACAATTGAGTTGAAACAAGAAAGATTGTTTGGTGAGATTGGTATATCAGGAAAGGATGGATTGTATGACAAGTTTTTGTAATGGGTGAGAAGCAGAAATTGTTGAATTTTGTATTATTATTATATTATTATTATTATTGACGTTGAGTTTGCTTCTACAATTTGTGTATATTATTTTCTTTTGCGTGCGTGCATTTTTACATTTATTTTTTTTGTTAGTTTTTCATGTTTACAGTGCATTGTAATATACGGGTACGTTTCTAATTAATTGAATTACATTGTATTTCTTCTAGTTAAATTTAACTTTCATGTGATGAATTGAACCCTGTAAACCACCAGTTATGATGCAATCACCAGTTGTATTCCATGAAACTTTGTTTAGTTGATCAGAAGGTATCGAGATTCTAGTCAGTGGATTTAATTTATTTTTGGACAGATTCCATAATTCAACTTGACCGTTTGAAGTAACTGTAATGAGTTCAACATCTTTGCTCTGTGATGGCCTTATTTTCACGTCTGTCTGTATATCGGAGCACGATATCGATGTAATGGGTTCATCACTTTCTTGTCTTTTAGTGTACATCAACTTTAAAGTATAATCTAGAGAAGTAAACACGGCACATTTAGAATCATCGTTATCTATAGACATCACTGGTAGATTTGTTTGATCTGATAGTCGGGTCGCCGTACTGGCATCATTAACTGAATTCAATTGCAATTTGAAAACTTCACCAGTTGATAATCCTAAGATCAAGTACTTTGAGGTAATGTAACCAGCAGTAATTTGGAATAGTTGTTGCGGGAGACTGATTTGCATTTCAGATATAGTATTGATTAGGTTCTTTGAATGGATCATTAAAAACCCATTACTTGAAATTGAGACGACTGAATTCAAATTTTCTGATATTGAAACAATTGAAGAGCGATGGGCAGAACTGGAAGTAGTTATTGGATATCTTGAGGGAGAGTTGAAATCCCATAAATATAACTTACCGTTTGTACCACCTGCTACCACCTGATTGGACTTGTGGTTTAAGAATTTTGCAGTACTTATCTTTGAATATGATAACAATATAAATTCAGGCTTCTGAGTATTCAAGTTCCAGATTATGATAAAGTTGTTGGTGTCCGAACTGTATGCGGCCAATACTAGTTCAGGATAAAACGGCGACCAATCTGTTGCTGTTATCACTTTATTATTCGTTAACTCTGGATCAAATAGAGTCAATTCCTTGCCAATTATAGCATCCGTTGATAGTATCCCGGGCTGTTGTTTCTCATTTATTGGTTGTGCGTAATTACTGTCTTTATTGTCGTTAGCTTCATCAATTGGACCAATTTTTTTAGTAACCTTAACGACTTCAACTTTAAATAGTTCATCAATTTCGTGCTCGCTTTTCGAGCTCATCGATCTTTCATCTAAAGCTTGCTTTAATTTGAGTTCATATTCTTTTTCCAATTTAGCTCTCAATTCAGTTTCCAATTTTTTTTTCAAGGCTCTTTCTTGCTTCTTTCTTTCAAAGTCGATATCTTTATCCACAACAGTCTCAAACAAGTCATCAGTTTCTACCGCCTTGTCATACATCTCTTTCGTGATAATTGGAGCTGGTTCGTGTAGTTCTTTTTTTAAAATTGGTTGTGCTATAATAGATACCAAGTCATCTTCAACTTCCTCCTTTTTAGTTATAATCTTTGGATCATTCACATTTGCGTTGTTCAACTCGTTAGTTATAGGCTCTGAGACACTTGGAGACTTTTGTTTCTCAAGTCTTCGCCTTTTTAACTCCTCAAGTTTCTTTCTCTTCTCTTCTAATGTTGCTCTCCTGTCCAACTCCATCGTTGCTTAATCTACAGGGAAAGGGGAAAACCAAAGCTATGAAGAAAGTTGGAGAAAGGTAAATAAACAAAGATGGAAATACAAATAGATCACCGACGCGCTTTCTGAACAATGGACGCGTCGATCGTTTCAAAAGACGCGAGTTTCACAGTTTTGAGTTTTTTGTTTGATGTTTTATAGCTTTTTGTCTTTGTGTCTTTTGAAATAGTTTGTGGTTTTAGCTGTACCAATGAGTTGAGTGACCTTTCTTGGTAGTGACTGATTTGGAAGTTGAGAAACGGAATATATTGCATTATCATGGATTTTGACGATATCTTGAGAGACTTTGATTCCGGCTCCAGAGGACTGGCGAGAACTGATGAAGCAGAAAGGGCCGAAGATTTGGAAAAACTTACTCAATCATGGATAAAAGAAAGAACGATACCTGAACTACTACCTTATGAAGAAGAATTAATAGATAGAATATTAGCGAGAATACGAAAGCAGATTGAATTTATTGAATTGAATTCATTAGAATTACAAAAACATGAGAAACAGATTAAATTGTTGTTAGTTATTGTGGAAAGTGAATTAGACAGGGTTCAATTTTTAATAAGATCGTACACTAGAACCAGACTTTTAAAAATTGATAAATTTTCAGTGTATATTAGAATGAATGAAGATGAAACAGATAAATTATCGCATAATGAATTAACATATATGGAAAGACATTTACAATTATTGATGGAGTTGTTTAATAACCAATTTTTGAAAAACTTGCCCGAAGGCTTGCAAGCAATAGATGAAATAGCTGGTGGTGTGAGTATGGTTGATGAACCTGATTTAAACCAGTCTGTGTTTATTAGAGTGGTGAATGATAATACCATTGAAATTGATGATGAAGAAGTTGAATTGACAAAAGGCGGTATCTACGTCTTAAGATACAAAGCTGTGAGAGATTTAATGAAAATTGGGGATATTGTGGTATTATAGATGCATTTCTGATTATAAAAAAAAATAATTAATACAAAAAAAGAAAAAACGATTCATCATATACGTAAAACATATATAACGAAGTGCTGTAGAAAGAGGTAAAATGGGTAGATAACCGACCGATTTATCGACGCAATTTATAATAGTATCGACGCGTCGATAAATATACGATGTGCATTATTTCTAATAATTTGTCTAAACTTCCAAATTGTGAGCTCTGCTTTTTTTTTCTTTGATATGATTATTACTTTTGAAGGTGTTTTTTTGGTCACATGTACGCCATTTGGTAGAGTTTTGGTTCAGATCATTGAAGTCACATCATGTCAGAGGAGGGTGGGAGAAAAATTCTCCATTCATCTCACAGTTATTCTTTCTCCAATAGCTCTTCTCCAACATTGCCGATGAATAATTCATTGAGTTCATCCCCAGGTTCCCCAGTGTACCTGATGGATCAGAACAGAAGATCCAGTGGTACTTTTTCAAGAATGGCATTCAATATATATGGTGTCTCAACTGGTAATTCACCTAGTGGGACAGCTAGTTCATCGACTCATAATATACCAGCTACGAGTCTTTCAATTTTACCTTCAACCACTACTTTTTCTCACTATTATCCTGATAGAAATACCACAAAGTTTCAATCACATAGTGAAATATTAACTTGTGCAAAATCAAATGAAACGCCTAATTTGTTTGTCATTGGAGGTCCAAAATTTTTACAACTACTGAAGATATCAAGTAATGAAGTTACTTTAGAGTATGATTTAGTTACTCAACCAAATAATACAAGAAATGCTAAATTTGGATTGATGTCCGATGCTAAATTTGGATACCAACAATATGGAAGAAATATAGCTATATCTACATTATCAGGATCAATTCATTTGTACAATTTAGATAGAGGCAATAGAATAAGAACCACTTTCAGTGATCATCAAAGAGCAGTGAATTCAATTGATTTCAATCATGTTAACCCATATAATTTAATATCAGGTTCTCAAGATGGTAAAATGAAATTATGGGATCTAAGAATGAAAAATACAAAGGCACAATTGACGATAAACGGTAATTCTGATGCAGTTAGATCTGTTCAATTTAATCCAAGAGATGCTAAAACGGTTTGTAGTATATTTGATTCAGGTGTAATTCAAAAATGGGATATAAGAAAGGCAAATAATTTTGAAAGAAAATTGAATGCACATACAGGACCTGGATTGACTTTAGATTGGCATCCTGAATTGGATTACATTATAAGTGGTGGAAGAGATAAACAATTACAAGTTTGGAATATGTCTTCTAGCTCGGAATATTCAAGAGAACCTGATCATGTTATTAATACGGCAGGTGCCATTTCACACGTTAGTTGGTGTAGAGGGAGAGGAAATGGATCTATAATAAATACTGATATTGCTGCTGTATTTTTAAACGATGATCCATGTATTCAAATTTGGAATTTAAATAGAAAATACATAGCTAAAAATGTGATTGAATCACATTCTAATCAAGTGACTGGAATAATTTGGAGAACTCCAAAATATTTAGTTAGTTGTTCAAAAGACAAGACATTGTTTCAGCATGATGTTACTCTGGAACCAAGAGTTTTGGATAATATGCCACCTATTACTATGTCTTGGGATAATAAATCACCTCAAAGCATGATGTTTGTTAAACAGGACAAGTACCAATTTGAATCACAAAATGAGAATATGCCAATCACACAAGCAATGAATGCAACGCTGCCCAATAGTGGAGTGAATTCACCGAGTATTGGTGGTAGCTCATCTAATGGTGCTCTCTCCTTAGATATGCAACATAGTTCCTCAATTGCTTCTTCTTATCATACAAAGGAACTTAGTGAGAATCCATTAACTTCAATAATATCTGGATCCACCATGACACCATCAATGATTGGTTCATCTGATTTATTACAGCAACAACCATTGTCTGCAGCTTCATCAACTTTTAATTCACCTATCCCTTCAACATTGAATCTTCCTCAAACTGCAGTTGATCAATCAAAGTTAATGAGAGTCAATTCAACTTTAAATAGACCTATTATGGCGAGACAAACATCAAATCAAAAACAAATAAACAACACATATAGTCCATTTGCTGTCCCTGTTGAAGTACCACTTGCTGAGAACGAAACTCAAATATTTGAATTTTTATCATCGATGTATTTGATATCTGTACCTGATGGGATGGATATAATACAGGTTTGTGAATATAATGCAACTATTGCGGGTAGTGCTAGACGTTTCAGAGATTGTCAAACATGGAGAACTATAAAAGCAAGTATATTATGGGAACAGCCAGATATGGATCATGATCTGATTGATAGAAACTTCCATAACTACGAAATAAAAGCTATTGGGAACAGTACGAATACTGGTGATGATGCAACTACAACTGTTCATAGAAAATCATCAATTGGAACATATGGTACTAATGATGCTTCTCAAAGTGATAAACTGGGTACATCACCAGGATCTCTTTCTGAGTCATTACATTCGCAATTAAACAAGAGTCCACCAGCTGATTCTGATCTTCGAGATTTGAATAGATTTAAATCTTTGAAAAGCAGAGAACAACAGGATAACCAAAAAGATACACGTGAAAGACTGCCTTCCAACAAGTTAGAACCTCCAAATACAAGAAAGACGAGTACAAACACAGACCGTTCGATGTCTTCAGATATTGCCATCACTGATGATAATGAAGATGCCATTCTAGATGATGAGGATGAAATGGAAGAAGAGGAAGAGGAAGATGATGACGGAAATACATCTAATATCAATTCAAGTACTTTGAATCCTATAGAGATTAAGAGAAAGACAAAAGATACGAAATCGAATTCTGTATCATCGATAACTAACAAATTCACTTTTTCCTATTCTGGAAGTTCTGCTGATTTCGATAATGAGAAACAACCATCTTCATCTCCAACTTATGCAAGATCGCCAAGGGCTAGATCATTCGTCAATTCTGGTAGTAGTATGCCATTGTATCATCACGGATCGATGACTTTTATGAAACCTTCCTCTCATACTGCAAGTTCTAATCTTAACTCCGATTTGAAATTGAGAAAGCTGTCAACGGGTACGCATAGTCATTTGACTGCTGCAATGACTAATAGTTCTAATGCTATAGATGATCAAGTCACCGGTACTAATACTGGTGGTCCAGAACAAGAATCACAAAAGACAATAACCCCACAGCAGAGTTCCCAGCAGAATTCAAAAACTGAATTGAGACCTCCATTACAACAACGGGATTCACAAATGGCGGCGGTGAAATTGAAAGCACCATGGAATCCTACTGAGATGATTAAACAGGCATCAACGTATGCTGCAAAGCAAGGAGACTTGACGATGTGTGCCACTTTGACTTTATTGTTCCTGCATTTGTACCCTGGTGCGATATCCGAAAAACAGGCTAAAGAGTGGATTTTAACTTATCATGAGGTGCTTATGTCCCGAACACTGTTTGCAGCTGGTGCTGCTGTGTTGAGTTGTGCGGCAGGTATTGCGGATAGACATGATGCTGCACGTAAGCAACGTCAATTAACTCGTGCGTTGAACATGATGGCTAACAACAACAACAATAATAATACTAATATTAATAATAACGATTATGATGATGATGATGATGACGATGATAACGATGATTTGCTGGAAAGAACAGAAACAAGTGAATTGAACAAGAAACAAAAGATTAAAGATAGTTATGATATTTTCACAACGATGGGACAAACTAGAACATCAGTTAGATTATTCTGCATGCATTGTGATAGCTTGATTCTAAATGATGGAAGTAAAGCCAACTCCAAGAAGAAAAATGAGGGTTTCAAAGGGACTGGTTCAAAAAGTGATCCAAATATGGAACAGTTGGGATTTTGGTATTGTGAGAAATGCTTAAAAGTACAAGGTTGTTGCGTGTACTGTAATGAACCGGTTAAAGGAACATGTGTGACACTGTATGAGTGTGGACATAAGGGACATTTTGGATGTATGAGAAGCTGGTTTTTGGATTTACTGGAGAAAGAATGTCCTGCATGTGGTGTAGTTGTCATTTGAAAAAAAGAAAAAGAAATAGTACAAAAAAAGCGGTTAGAAAGATGTTGTATTTTACGATTGATTTGTAAATTAGTGAAAAGAACAAAAAAAGGGGAACTGTGAAATATGGAAATAGAAAAGAAAACACAAAACTTTAATTGAATTCGTACAGTACATACATACACTAAATATTTATTTATTTATTTGTTTATTTATTTAATTCTATTTATTTACCTATTGGGTTAACTTTAAACTTGATAAACTCTGCGAAAAACTCCCAATATCTTGGTTGAACTATCGTATCGTTATGTTTAGCACCTGTAAAAGTTCTATATTCTTTATTTGTACTTTTACTCAACTGATACAATTGAAGCATATGATTAGGAGGTACTATTTCATCATCCAAACCCGATAAGAACAAAATAGGTATATCTTCTTTTATATTCAGTATATCATTTTCAGATGGCCAAACTTCATGACAAAGAAAAGAGAATGGTGAAAGTATTGGGAATATATGAGGTATAACTTTTCTTAAATTTAAAAAAGTATTTTCTAAAACTATACCTGATATAAGATTTGAATAATGAGAAGCGATATAAATTGAAACTGCACCACCTAATGATCTACCGTATAAAATAATTGAAGAATTTGATAATTGTGGATGATTTGCAATGAATTCCATTGCTGTATCGGCATCTAATTTTAACCCTTTTTCAGTTGGTGTTCCTGATGAATTACCGTAACCTCTATAAGAATAAATGAATACGTTATAATTTAAAGCTTCGTAGATATATTTAACAACAGGTAAGAAATGACCAATATTACCAGCATTTGGTGAAAGTACTACAATTGTCTTGTTTGTATAATCAGGACTGTTCGGATCATGAAGCATTAAATATGAATGTAATGTTTCTTTATCCTTCGTATGTAGTTCAGGTGATGTGAATGGTAAATTATATTCATCTGGTGTAGATACATGTTTATGACCTTCATTTAAATGTGATGGATAAACTATATAATTTTGATATTTATAGATTGCCAGAACGGCAAGAGCTGAAGTAGCTGATATGACTAGTAAAGACGTTTTGACAATTGTTATTAATTTAGATGCGATGTCAACTGAAGACATCATAAATTTTATGAAATCCTATAGATCTAATGAAAGAGGAGTTTGTTGGAGTATAAAAATAATAATCACAACAAGTTTGAAAAAAAAAAAAAAAAAATGTTTGTTTGTTTATTTTATTTTATTTATCCCAAAGTTGTGAATTTCAATTTTCCAGTGTGTAGAGCTCTCTTTTTCTCTCCTTATTTCTGATAAGCTGCGCATGCGGATTAATTGGGGTAAACTTAGTTGCCGAATTCGGCATGGAATTATATCCTTATAGTTTTTGTTGCGACCATAAAACAATAAACATTATAATTAAAAGAAAAAAAAAGCAGTAAATAACGATCATGAAAGTTAAAAGAAAACTAAGAAAAAAATAAAAACCAAAAATAAAATCAAATCAAAAAAAAAAAACGTAGAGCAAATGTAAATTACTTATTCATTGAAAGTTTATCCGTATAAATGATCCATAATCCAACAGAACCAACCACCAAAACTGATAAATTCAACAAATTTTTTCAAAAAACCAGGTCTAATCAGATTATATAAATTTCCACAACTGTTATTACCTTCACTATCAAAATATCCATCACCGTATTGAATGTACTTTCTTATATTACAACCATTCCAAAAATTCCACCATTTAGCACGCTGACATGGTGATGTACGGAATAAATTCTTACATAGTGGACCACATGGGCCATCAATGTACTTCCATTCAAAAGGTGACCAACTTTGTCTTGGATCTTGAGGTGATAACAATTTATCACCCCACAATCCTTTGAAATTTAACCAGTTACCATATTGGTCTTCACGTCCAATTTCACTTCCATTAGCATTTGTAATACCTTCATCATTATCGTATGTATAAGCTAAATAGTTTAATGAAGGATTCCATAAAGGTCCACGATCAGTGAAATCACTTAATATTGAGTAAGGTGCATCATGTGAATGTTGTCCAACACTAGCATAATTAGCATGTGTACCTCTTGCAGAGAATATAACAGGATGTTTGGTATCTTCAAATCTTTCCATATTTTTATAAAAATAAGCACCACCACCACCATGAGCAGACATCCAAACTATAACTGGTTCACCATTATAAAAACGAACTAATGAATGTTCCCAATCACCAACGTGATCACCAAATGGTCCAAAACCCATAACGAATGGACCTAAATTAAATGAGTAAAAATAAAACCAGTAAGCATCTACCCATCCATTACCTTTATCAACAACGATTAAAGTAGCAGGAGCATGTTTAATTTCTCCATTATAAAAGTTTGGTTTATTTTTTAAACCGGTTAACCAATCCGGATCGGTATCAAAATCTTCATTTGCTGTTAAAAAGACTTTTGCATCAGGGTCATGTGTATTATATTGAGCTAAAATTTCTAAATCTGTAATTTTTAAAGATGTATCACGAGTAAATGGGAAAGGTATTGTTCCATTTTTAAATTCTGGATGGAAATGGGTAACAAATTCTTGTATATCGTAAGGTAGGTATCTCTCTTCAGAATATAAATGAACTATTGGAGCATGGTCTAAGACAAATTGTGGAATTTCACCTTGCTTAGTAGTTCGTTGTTCGGGGGTAGGTCTAGCTATAAGAGGGGGTAAATTCTTTAAATTTTTATATGAAGGTATCGAAGGGTATGTGGAGTCAGGGAAGGAAGATAAATCTGGGATAGATTCAGATTCAGGTTCAAAGGATTCAGATTGTAAAAGTGCAGCTATTGCTAGCTCATCGGCATCGGATAATATTGGAAATGCGGGTGTTGCCGTTGATAACCATAGTAGTGATGCCAGTAACCTCAATCTCATATGGAAGAGAGTATGATAAATTAATAATATTAATATTAATACTAATAATAATAAATAGTTTAAAATCGACTAAAGAAAGAAGAAAAGAAAAGCCAAAAAAAAAAAAAAGAAAAAGAAAAACGATGAAGTAGTTCATCAAATGACAGGGAATGGAAAGGGCACAAAGTAAAGAGAGAATCTCGTACACCGTATAATAACAATCTGTACAGGCAAACCGCAAAAGACAAAATTACTAAAGAGAGTCATATTGGATTTCTGGAATTTGTTACTCTTTCTTTGTCCGCTGCTAATCTTCGGAAGGCGCGGGGATTATAAGGCGGTGTATTTATATTTATTTATTCTTTTTTTGTCTTTTTTCTCGTTTCGGGAAGTTGGTTTAAAGCCGCTGCTTCTTTGAGCCGTCTGGAATTTGGGTTTTGGATTCCCATTCCCATTCACAGTCTCTGCTGACTGAGGAACTCAAGCTATAGAATAATCATATACTTTTATAATATTAAGCTGCTTGTGATTTCTATGATATAACTTATAGGCCAAATATTGAAGTGCAAAAGAGAGATAGGAATTTCAACTACGGGAGCCCAAAATTGGAAAATTCCTTTGAGCCTCATAACTGTTTTTCTTTTGTGACGTGACGTAATATTAATGTGCCCCTAATACCGAGTGCCTGCCCACAGTTAGCAGGACGTGCTGCTGGTGCTGAAGCGACTGAGACTCTGAGAGGAGATGTGCCAGGCTGCCAGGCTGCCAGGCAGTGCCAGCTAGCTAGAGTTTACTACTAACTAGACTCCTTTATTTAGCTATATAGAGTAACTGGCTCATGTTAGATTGGTTGTTACTGCCGCACAGACCGTACCGTATAAGTCAGTTAATAGGGGGGAGTACTCCTTTTATCACAGCCGTCAGACAGGAGATGGAGATGAGAATTGAGGATGAGGAGGGGAAGCCTGGAAGCTCTTGAGGCCGGCCGGAGTTAGATAAGGGGGGAGTCTACAAGGGTTGGAGTCTGGTCAGATTAATTCAGATAGAGGAAAGGAACCTAAACTAGATAATAACCTTTTCACATTTAATAGCGTAAACAATATGAATTTATCTTACGTGCCAACGTTGCATATATATATATATATATATATATAGAATCAAATAATCGAAATTTGAGATTGAATTAAGGGCCAAGAAAGGGATATAATAAATCTTAATTAATGCCCATTAAATCGATTACCTGATTGCTGACAATACTGCCCGTCAGTTGCCCCATTTGGAATCAAGAATTGCCTTTGTATGGTTAGTAGCCCATATATAAAGGAAGACAGATAAGAATTTACTTGTTACCAGTCGATCGACCAATAAATATAGTACAAAAAACTGCCTTTAACCCGTCGATAGACCTTTTAAAAGGACTATCGACTTACAAGAGAGAGGAGCAAACAAGCGCACGCAGTGCCCCGTGCCGACTCCTCCCCGGCGCAGGGCCGCAGGCCGCAGAATTGACCGTTTGCTGGCAGGGCACGCAGGGCACGCAGGGCATCCCTGAGCCCGGTGACGAACAGCGCGCGCGAAGGAAGGAACCAACTAAAGAGACAAAAGCGAGAGCGAAAGAACGAAAGAAACAAAGAAAGGAAAGAAGCGAGATGGCACGAAAGAAACAAAAGACAGAATTGGTGAATGAAGAAACAACACCTTGATTTTTGATTTCTGCTCATATTAACACCATTCTATTTATCTCCCTCTTTTATTTAATTCATATTTATATTGTGAATCCAATAGTCTGTATCACTTGTTGATATTCTGCTTTGTTCAATTCGTTTCTCTCCTTCTCTCCGTGTCTCGTGTCGTTGCATTTCCCAATAAACACCCACCTTTTTTTATATCTCCTTATCTAAGAGCGAGCTCAAGTTGACAAACGATCACAACCTGTAATACTAGCTGGAAAGTCAAAATATTCTATATTTTGGTCAAATTTTCATCACTATATTAATTATATTTTCTATATCATTCTTCTTGCCACTATTTTTAGTTGAATTCATTCAATTTAATACAACACAGTCGATAGGTTCACTCAGGGTTCCCCCAAGTTGCAAATATTCAAATTTTTATTCGATACTAAAAATCCATTTGGAGCATATCTTTGCGCGTTTTTACAACTTTGAGCTATCCCTCAATTTGAACAGGACACAAACACCATTACTATTCAAATTTTCATTTGTTTATAGCTTGCCTGAACTTAAATCATCAATTCAGCCATCATAATCTAATGGCAGCTAAAGATCAACAAAAGCCCGATCCTGGGAATTCAAACAACAGCAATAACAACTCGAATAACAACACTAATAATAACAACAGTAATAATAATAATAATAATAATAATAATAATAATAACTCCAACAACAACAATCCAGCAGCTGCTTTCAATTTTGATTATGGACATTGGAATGAAGCTACAGATTTTAATTTTTTAACGGATCCAAATCTACATTTAGATATGTCATCTCAAAATACTCCTTATATGAATGCTGCAACTTCAAATATGATATCCCCAGTTAATATTAATCCAGTGGTAACTCCCGCTTCACCTGCAGATTATGCAATACAACTTCAACAGTATCAAAATATGCTGCTAGATTCACAAAATATAATGAATTTTAGAAATGGTACTAATAATAATGGTAACAATACAGCCAACACCAATCAAAATAATAAGAATAATTCTTCAAATAATAATTCAAACACAGCAAATACATCAACATCAGGTGCAACCACAACTACAACCACGATAAATAATAACATACGAAAGTCTAATATCAAGTCCGCAAACAGCAAAGTGACTTCTAATTCTAATAATAACCATATAAATGTGAATTCCAATGACCAGCAACAGGTGCAACAGCAGCAGGTATCAGGACTTTCAACAGGACCTCCTCAACAGATTCCTCCTGGATTCCCATTGAATTTCAATGGATCTCCTGGTTTAGTTTCAAATTTCATGCCTCCATATGTCAATCCTCAACAGATGATGCCTAGCCCTCAATCTCAGTTTAATACTCAAACCCCTTTTCAAACTCCTCAGATTTCAAGTACATCTCCACATGATCAACAAACACAGCAACAACAAATGATGTCCCCTTACCCTTTGCCCACTGGAAAAAGAAATAGTGGAGATCCTCCCCAACCAAGGGTTAAAGTGAGACCTTGTGATCATTGTAGAAGACGCAAAACTAAATGTGTTATGTTAATGGATTCAGCAACGTGTAAGATGTGTCAAGGTAAAGGATTAAAATGTACTTTTAAAGATTCTAATTCTAGTTTAAAACGTGGATTGAGTGCAAGTGATGGAGATCAATCATCCAAGAGAATGAAATTTGAAGATCCATCGATTATTCCACCACCTGATATTCCTGTTCGTGATGTTATGCCAATTAAAGATTATGCAACTATGCAAGGTCATTCATTATTAAAGAAAACATTAAGCTTACAATATCCAAGATCAAGTTTTTACGTAGGACCCACATCAATTTATGATCCTGTATTTTTGGATAGAATTTCATTGGATAAAATTGATCAATTTCAATTGAATAAAACTAATTCAATTAGAAAAGTTTCTAATAATATACAGTTTACATTAAGAGATGATTTTACTGAAGATTTATATGAAAGATCAGAATGGGATGCAGATTCTGTAGAAAGATATATTGCCCCACATGGTCAAGCTTTAATTGATCTTTATTTTAGAACGGTTCATCCATCATTCCCAATCTTGCATAAAAAAGTTGTTTTAGAAAAATATTCTAGAACTCATAGAGAATTTGGAGCTCCATTGCTAGCAGCTGTTTATTGCCTTGCCATTCAATGGTGGGATTATGATCCTCATTTATCTCAATTTCCTAAACCTAACGTTGTATCATTACATAAATTTGCATTGAAAACATTTAGTGATGTAATCCAAAGACCTAAATTAAGCGCTGTTCAAGCAGGTTTATTATTGATGCAATGTCGTACTGGTGGTACACAAGATAATAACTGGTTGTTGTGCTCACAAGTTGTAGCATTAGCTGAAGAATTAGGACTGGGATTAGATTGTGCCCATTGGAGATTACCAAAATGGGAAAGAGGTTTAAGAAGACGTTTGGCATGGGCAGTTTATGTTCAAGATAAATGGTCATCATTAGTTGAATCTAGGCCTAGTCATATTATTGAAGGTAAGAATTGGCTCGTTAGAAAAGTTTCAAGTGAAGATTTTCCTGAAAAGAGTGGTGATCTGGATGATATGATTGAAGGCTCAGCAGATTTTGAAAATGGGGAAGCATTGTTTAGAGAAATGATATCTCTAAGTGAAATTTTAAGTGAGATTCTAGATACTTTCTTCACTATGGCTAGCATTGAAAAAATTACATCCATTGAACAAGTTTTAAGATTGGCTAAACCTTTACAACTAAACTTAAGAAATTGGTATCATTCTTTACCGAAAACTTTACAAATGAATTCAATTAAACCTAGAAAATTCAACTCAAATGGGTATTTACAATTAGCTTATTTTGCGGTGGAAATAACTTTACATAGACGTATCATTTCTTGCTTAAATTCTCACAAAGATTCATCCCCTCCTGAATTAATTAAAGTTTGTAGAAATGCTGCAAAGACGAGATTAGCTGCATCTATTGAATTTACAAGAGATTTGAAAGCAGAGCATATCCAATCATTTTGGCAATCATCAGCTGTTAATAATTTCGCATTGATTGGTATATTTGCCACCATCTTGTATGTTACATCTGATACTGTTGAAGAGGCTAATATTTACAAACAACATCTATTTGATTATCGCTGGATTTTAAAAGTTAATTCAAAAAGTTTTGATATCGCCAGTGATGCATTAGAAAAAATTGATGGTGTACTGAGAAATATCCCGGGATTGTTGGGTGACGTTACTGATCTGAATGGTGCCGCTATGGTTGCAAATGGAAGTGTTACAACTGGTTCAAATACTAATATTGCTAGTAGTGGTTCTGGAGGTATTGGAAATACTGGTGGTGGTATGGGAGGAGGAAATAGTTCACGTTCCAGTCGAGCTGGAGTTAATTCTGTCTCTAATCAAGGAGGTAATGCTACAGGTGATTCTTCATCTAGGTTATCTGCTGATTCATCATCTTCAACAGGTAATTCACCTGCTCCTATTGCTGGTTCACAAAATCAACAACACCAGTTTAACAACAATAATAATCACTATCAATCTCCAAATCAATCCAGATTCGATCAGCAGTCTCAACAAGGTGGAAGTACTGGTGGATCAGGTAATTATCCGTCTCTGTCAACTACACCTCCTGAAGTGCATCCTGTTT
The DNA here is from genome assembly GCA_030556425.1 of Ogataea ovalis. NCBI lineage: Eukaryota > Fungi > Ascomycota > Pichiomycetes > Pichiales > Pichiaceae > Ogataea > Ogataea ovalis. The sequence goes on from JAKTTZ010000020.1 coordinate 61,584, forward strand.
CTCCTGCTGTAAATCAAAATCCTCAAAGTAAAGGAGGACCAGGTAGCGTTGTTGGAAGTAATGCTGGTACACCTTCTTCACAAATTAATTCTCCAAAGAATAGTAGGATGAGAAAGAGTGGTATGAAGAAGGAGAATGAATGAATGAATGAATGAGTGGATGAGATGATGATTTTGTTGCTACTAATTTTTTTTTATTTTTATCTTGTGTGTTATAGTTTCCGTGTGTTTATTTAAATTTAAAGCTAGTTTTGCTAGTACCTTTTTTTTTATTATTATCATTATTTTTGTTTATTATTTTTTTATATTTTTTTTTTAGTTTTCTTCGTGCTTCAATAGTTTTATTTTTCTATCTTACTATTGGCTTTGCTTTTTTCTTTCAATTTAGAAGAAAGAGCTTTTTATTGTATGCTGGACTATTTTCTGTGCGCTAGCTTACCTCCTCCCCCTGCTCTTTTTTTAAAAACAAATTCTACTAAGTATTCCTTCTTGTTGTAGTTGAAATATTCTTTTTACGTTTAATGAAAAATTGAATAAAGTTTTATTATTCGTAAATTATATACATGAATGATAAAAAAGGAACATAGAGAATTACAAGAATTCAGTCAAGATACTAATATCGCTCTTCTCATCTTTTTGCTTCTTATCTTCAGGGACGACAACTCTCTTTAAGTTTCTAACACCATCAAATTTAACTATCTTGTCACCTAAGTCCAAAGCTTCGAATCTGTCATTCACGTTTTTCAATTCATTTTCAACATCTTCAATGACAACACTACCGTCTCTTTTTTGTAAACCTTCAATTAACAATTCATATTTTTGGAATCTTAGTGAGTATGCATCATCTACTTCTTCAAGATAATTTCTTTCTCTCATTATATTCAAGACTGATGATCCAAGCAATGTGATTAAAAACATTTGATACACCGTCATCTTAAGTGATCTCCTAGTTAAATTTTTAGTCAATTCAGCTTTTGTCTTTGCATCAGGATCCGAATTACTACCATGTCCCCCTTCACTTCCGTCTTCTTCTTCATCTCGTCTTGGTTGTGGCTGTTCACCTATTTTCGAAATGTATTCAGCTGATGGACGTAGTTGTGGTGGTTGTTGTGTTGCATATAACCGGGATGCGGTCGTTCTTAGTGTTGTGGGTATCTTTATGAGTGCGCTGGTGGTGGTGGTGGTAGTGGTGGTGGAGGTTGCGGCCTTTAGCACCACTCTAGTCATGCGTGTTGTTATAGGTAACATTCAAATGATAATATAAATAGAAATAGAAGTTATAAAGTAATTGAACAAAACTTATTCTTAGGTGAAATTGTATGTTACAGTTTGCGTTATAGTTGATGTGAATCTAGTTTCGGGAGAACTTAGAAGCTCAAAACTTCAAATGTGAAAAATGATGAGGCAGCGACGACCGACGACAAATCTTTGATTCTTGAAAAGCAGCGTGCGTCGAATCTTTTCTCTCTCTCTCCCTTTTTGTTAGTTAAATTACAAATAATTACAAGTATCTCTCTCTCATAAATACAGGACAACAGTATTACAATATATTACCGTTATAAATAATGTAGAAAAAAATAAAAGTTGAAGCGAATGTTATATCATATCAAAATCTTTCAAATAAACTTTGTTGTTTTTTGTTTCTGCTTTTTTTTTTTTTATTTATTAAATCTCTTTAATTAATCAACTTCTGTTTTTTTTTTTTTTTTACATTTATTGATTAACGACGAGATCCCAAATCTGAATCGTCATCATCGATTCTAAAATCCGAATCGTGAACTGATGAACTTAAACTTGGTTCATTTTCTTGAGTTGAATTAGTAAAATCTTCAAAATCAGCATCATCATCTTCATCACCTATATCATTCGTCATACCATGTTCTAAGAAACTATCGATTTCTCTTGCATCATCATCATCTGTGTGGTATCTAAATAAAGATTCATCTTCATCATCTATGATCCGGTCATTGTAAGAATTAGAGAATCTAGAATATGAACCAGCACCATCTCTTCTATCACTTCCAAATCTTGAGAATATACCTCTTCTGAAGAATACGCTAACGTTTTGTTTTATAGCTGCCATTATTCCAAAAGAATAAACACCAAACATAACAATCTTATTAACGATTTTATCAGTGTTATTTTCTTCAATTAAATGAAGATCATCATCATCATCTAATCTAATTTCACCAAATCTTGCAAATCCACCATTTCTTCTAATACCTCTATCATAAACAAATGCTGAAGCTGCAAAAAATGTAACTATTGGTACCACAATAACAACTGCTAGTGATCCACCATGTAATCCAACGTTATGCTTTCTATCATAATCAGATTGTCTACCAGGACATGCATGTGAAACCCATTTACTTAATTCTAATCCACCTTCACATGTACTCATTGGAACTTTTCTATAACCTGTTGGTTCCCACCATTCAGTTGCATTCACATTTGTATTACCACAAATTGAATCTCCATTCACTGGTGATAAACCATTCACTAACTTACAAGTACCATCGGAAGCAATAGCATAGTTGTAATCACATTCGAAATCTCTTCTACTACATGAACAGTTACGTAGTTGTTTATAACCTTTGTAAAGTGGAGCAGCACCAATATAACAATCAGAAGTTGAGGCTTTACGACGTAAATAATGGGCTTCATGACCAAACAAACAATTATCAACTTGGAATGGATGCTTTGGTGTCCAATATTCAAAATCATCATTTCTTCCAGCATCATCCAAATCTAAGTAACATTGTCTCGTTTGAACATCTCTGAAATCTAAAGTGTAAATTGAATCATATTTAGTCTTTGGATCTCTCACAAAGATAGTGAATTTTCTTGTATTATCTGATGGAACTGTAGCTATATCCCAAACTTCAACTGGTGTATCTGCAAATTTATACTCTTGCCATGTATTACCTTCATCTAATGAATAATGAATAACATTAGTAGAACCTTCTTGAAGTAAAACCAATATCGTACCTTGATCACCAAATTCCCACATGCATTTACCCTTTTTAACTTCTTTCCAAGTGATACCTCCATCCCTTGTAAAGAAAGTGGCAGTATCTGCATCATCTTGTGGTTTCAAATATTGACCAACGTTACCAATGGCAAACATCATTCCAATGGCTGAACCTGATGAAAAAGTATCTCTTGTTGGATCCTCTCTTTCAGTATAAGAATGTATGTTTAATGAACATTCTTCTAAGGATTTACCTTTACAAGGATAAGGTTTACCTTGTGAATCAACAGGAGGTGGTTGTAAAAATGCCCACTCAGCACCGTCATTATGCGTGATTTTGGACTTCAATTCTTTAGAAGCACCGTTTGATTTAACTTGTTCTGCATTGGAAACAACGTTCAATAGAGCAATACCTTCTAATCCATGAATACTCTCAAAATCAACATATGCATATTTGTTACGGTTGACATCATCAATAGATAGAGCATATAGAGTACCATTGTAATTGGATTTCAATAACGCACCATATTCATGATCAGAAGTTGGATTGGTAGTAACGTGCATGAACACCTGTTCTGAATTGACTTCCAAGATAGTGTAAGCTGTTTGTCTATTCACTTCAAGATTTTGAGGGAATTTAACTTCTGCAAATGTATTACCATCAACAGACACAAATGCACCTAATGAATTATCATCATTCAATTTAGCAACGACAATAAAAGTACCTGTCTCAGTAGAACCAATAACCTTATCAAATAACACTTTAGAAGTTGATTTGAAGTAATCAGTGGTGGAAACTAATTGGAATCCATTTCCCGAAGGAGCTAATTGATCACAAATAATTTGATTTGAATTCACTTCATATTCTTTATTATTCAAGATTGAGCCAACAAATCTACACGATCTAACATTATCAATTAATTTTGTAAATGTCTTACCATTATCTAAAGTGTAGGAAGCTTCCACTTTACAATCTGCAGATAGTGGATTATCACATCCTGTTTCTCCATACCAAATAAATTTCTCCGAATCTTGTTTATTGAAACTCATTCTTGCAAAACTGAAAACATTGAAATCAGATGGAGCATCAACTTTTGTAAATGTCGAAGCTCTATCTTCAGATATGTAAATTCTATTTGAACTTGATATCAAGTAAACATTGTCTGGGAAATATTTGTTGGTTATTATGGAGATAAAGCTACCTTGGTCTTCGAATAATTGGAATGGGAAATCAAATACAAGTCCACCATCATAGGAAATGAACACGTTGTTTGTTTCAGTTATTATCATGACAATTTCATCTGGCTTGGAGGTTGTATCTGCAACAGATTCCAAATAAATGTAGTTGGCCACTCTTTCTTCAAGTTTAGATATCTTAGTCTTAATTTTAGAAACTTTCAAAGCAGCACGTGCTTCTTTACAATCAATTTGAGTATCATCTTTTGGAATGACATATCCATTTTTCTTGTTACAAACGCTATCAGGAATCATTCTCGTGGAAGTCAATTTGATCTTTTTGTTTGCATTCTTACCTTGGCAGTATTCATTAGCAATAACACTGAGTAATGGCTGACAAACATCATCTTCATCTTTACGGAAACCAAATGCACATTCTGTATCATCAATAGAACAAGTACATGGTTCGTCAATAACAACCAAATCGTCATACAATTGATTGACAAAACAATCTGCATCATATTTTCTTCTGACAAACTTTTGACGGTGTCCATAAACACAAATTGCCTCATTTGTACTTGGATCCATTCTAGAATACCATTCCTCCATATCATTATCTGTACAAGTTCTGTCTAAACCACCTGAGAAATCAATACCAAATGCAACCGATTTATTATTTTCAACATCTGTACCAATGACAAGAACATTTTTAGATGTTCCATCAACGTTCGTCATGACATATTGAGGTAAAAACTTTTGACCTAAATCAACTTCTTTAAAAGTTTCACCTTGATCAAACGAATATTTGAAAGATGATGGTAAATCCTCTAAGTCAGGAGAAAAAAAGTAATCCAATGAAACAGGTATAGTGAAGACAATGTTTCCCAAATCACCAAAGGCAAATATACTAGTATCTTCTGAAATTTTAAACCAAGTTAAGCCAGCATCACGAGACATATAAGTTGCGTAATCTTCTAACTTATTAGAAATATATTTACCTGTATTACCCATTGCCACCAAAATACCAGGTGTTGGTCCGGTAACTAATTCACCGTCACCTGTTCTTTCAGTAAGCCAAACAACATGCAAAGAACAATCATCGTCTCCTTTACAATCTGAATCATCCGCCAATTTTAAATTATTCCATGTTTTACCATCATCAAAGGTAATCAGAGATTTGGCATTTGGCATATTATTATTATCATTGGTTCCATCAATTTGCGTTGTAATCCAGACACCATCAATTTCTTGAACCTTAATTATACCAGAGAATCCAAGATTGCTCATAATAATATCACTAAATATTTTATCAAAGAACAAACCAGATGAATCCGATTGATAAATAGTTGAAGAAAGAGTTGCATCATTGGAGTTTCTTGAGCCATAGACTGCTATATGTAGTGAATCTGGAGATGATGGTAATACGGTCACCATCCATGATTGAATAGCATCTTCCAAATAGGCTTTTCTAAATTCAACGCCATCTTTTGAGATATAAATATCAACATAACCGGAGAAATAATATCTATCCGATCGAACAAATAAAAGAATAAAGGATTGAGCCACTTGTAAACTGAGTGCATCAGAGTTAGCTAAGATTGGATTAGAAGGTTTTTCAATAGTCTTGAAGAAATCAGATGATGCCACAATGGTACTACTTTTCGGTATGCCAAAAGAATCATATTCTCTTTGAATACACAATATTTGAGAATCTTCACCTTTTGTGAAAAACTTATTTGATTTGGCAAAAATACAACTATCCAAATTTTCCATATTAATTTTAGTTGGAGCTGTTTTAAAACCATCTCTTGAGATATACCAAGTTGATGTACAAACTGATTGCCAATCTTTTTCATCACAACTGGTAATTGAAAATAGAATCAAATCATGATTTGCATAATTAACAGAAATAGAACCCATTACTGCTTTTTTCACAGGTAAATCAAAATAAGACCAATTCTGACCTCTGTCTTTAGTAAAAAATTGTCTTGACGATTCAGTGAATATAAATCCTAATTGATTCTCAAACTCCACTTGAAAAATCTGCAAGGGTATTGCTGTAGTACCATCATCTAACGCTAATTTTAACGCGACCCATGACTTACCATCATCGTCAGAGCGATAGACAACATCTGAGTCCATCAACAATATCACTGGTGAGTCATCAAAATATAAGACGTTCTGAACTACTTTGAAATCATGTTCACTCACCTGAGGTTTCCAATCTGGATTGACAGCAGTTACCGAGATTATAAAACTGAGAAGGGCAAATAGCGTTCCAATCAGCCCTTGTAAATTCATAGTTTGCAACGTAAAATACGAATGGGATGGTTATGTGATGAAGACGTTGTGATATAGACTCTTCTATTTATTCCTTAAATTAAAACTAAAAATAGCAAAAACCAAAAAACCAAATAAATAAATAAAAAAAAACTGCACACAGGCAATAGCTAGTGATAGAAATGATACTTTGTAGTAATTAGGTCCTCCTGTTCACTGGCAATTGAGTACTATGGAACATATAAAAACCGATCTAGCTTATTGTGTGAAGTACAATAGTGGTCAGAAACCAACCACGTACGTCAACACATATCGATAGATATTAGGCACACTGCACGGCGCCTTGCTAGATCGATGGGCTTTGCTTGACTTTTTTTAGTGGTTTTCAATTATTTCTTTGTTTTGGTGATGGCTGGGCGACGCGTCGCTGAATCCTGACGCCGCTTCCTGCTCAGTGGTTGTGTTATTGATTACGTCACAGGGCTCATCATCTGATGTGTTTTGTATTCTGTTCTTTGTTTTATATATACCTTCTATATTATATATTTATATATTTATATCCACTTATCAATCATATCTGTCTCTATAGTCACTCGCATACCAGTCGAATCTTCCTTTAAACGAGGCCACCCCCGCTAAAAATGCACTGCTACCCATGATATTCAACGATCCCACGCAACCTCTGGGCACATCAAGTCCAAGGTTATCTAGTTTCAATATTGATGTAATAAGTGAATTACAAAACAATTCTTTATCTGCTGTTGGAACTCGGATTGTAGCTATACCATCAAATATTTTGATATTAGGATCTGTATCCTTGTGTAAAGTTTCTAATTTTAAGATGTCATATTCAATTGATGCAGCCAATATACCTCCAAATTGCTTGAGTGAAGCTGCAATACAAGTTTTCCAGCTGATTGGATCAAGCCAAAGATTTGTCTTTTCCAATGGGTCTGTTGCTGGACAATCAGTTTTTCTGTTTTATCGTCAATCATCTCCCTTATGTTAGTATTTTTCCGTTAGATTCAATGCTTCGGTGTATGTTGCACAACTTACAATTGTAAAACAAGGTAAAACCAATCTTGTTCCTTTATAGATGTAGTCCATAATTCTGTACTCATTCTATATAGTTATTCAATCTGTTGCCTATCAGTAAATAGTTAATCAATATCAACAGCATTAAAAAGATCAATCAGTATAAAATGTACACTTTTGGTTTGTGATTTAAAAGTTTTCCAAATCGACGCGAAGTCGAATTTTTTTAAAGCTAGCTGATACAAAATCGACGCCTTGTATTTTTTTTTTTCAAAATATTTTTCATCATGGATCTTTAAAACTTTTCTAATATTAACAGAAAATAGAGCTAATCTATACTCTAGCACACTGATATCATATATTAAAAATGTCAGAAAGTGAAGAAGATTTTATTGATTTGTTTGAAATTCCCGAGGATTACTACCCTCCGGCGCCGAAGCCAACTACAGTGACTTATAAGTACCATACTGATCCAAGCAAAGAGATTCAAGTTAATTTGATTGGATCATCACCGTTATATGGTCATATTTTAACGCATGCATGCCTATATCTTTCGAAGTTTTTGGAATTGAATGCAAATAGGTTGATTACAGGAAAGACAGTTCTTGAAGTTGGGTCAGGAGGTGCACTACCATCAATTCTTTGTGGACAGTTGGGAGCATCAAAGGTAGTTGCAACCGATTATCCTGATTTTGACTTAATTGAAAATATATCTAACAATTTACAAATAAACGGATGTTCGGAGAATTCTGTTGCAAAGGGGTATATTTGGGGTAATTCGATTGACGAACTAAAAGAAGAAATCTCCAAAGTGGGGAGAGACTTCTTTGATTTGATTATTTTAAGTGACGTGATATTCAACCACAGTGAACATAGAAAACTTTTATGGTGTTGTAAAGAATTGATATATTGCTCTCATGATAATGGAGAGCCAGCTAATAACAAAGATGGTCCTCAAATCTTGGTACCTTTCTCGCCACATAGACCGAAACTTTTAGAACAAGATTTGAATTTCTTTGAATTAGCCAAGGATGAATTTGGATTTCAAGTGGAGTTTGTTGAGATGGAAATGTGGTCTCCGTTGTTTAAAGATGATCATGATGAAAGTACAAGAGAAATTAGAAGCAGGGTCTATTTCTACATTCTCCGCCCCAATTGGTGATTTGCCTAAGTATCTAGGATTAAATTGCCTAAATATGATGTCAAATTCCAATGCCTTGCAAATATTCAAGGGCCAATATGCGTGTGCTAGTTTTAAACTTTGAAATCTTGTGAAGATCCATAATATTTCGTCATCACATGCTAACTGATTAGACCAAAGTTATTGATATGCTCGTCATATATATGTAGTAATAGATTTGAGCCACTTGCTGTGTGCGCTCTCGAGCCCTCAGGCTATTTCAACTTTAATTTCTTTTTGTCTTGGCCACAAATTCTATGGGGCAATATTGCTTATAATAATTCCGTTGTAAGAAAATTTGCAGATGAAGCTATATATATCTAGATGAGAGAAGTATGTTACTATAGGAGGAGGCAGATTATTGTTTGATAATACTCCTTCGAAGAAATAACTATAATTTTTTTTTCCTCGGCGACAGGGTCACAGGGATCAAAAGTTAAAATCCTTGTAGTTCTGTAATTTTATGACGAATTATTTTACAAGTGAATGATGAAGATATGATAACATTCTAGTTTCACAGTGCTTCCCCGCCTTAATGATTGCCAAGGGGTAGTGATTAAGATTTTTTCTTTCGATTTTTCTTCACAATATGCTAATCTTTAATTCTGATGAGGAGATAAGAGTGTTCTCTTCTATTTTTAGATATGTTCTTGAATTTTTTTTTAATGTTGTATTTTAAAAGATTGTTGTGGTATGCCAAGTGTGGGTTTGTAAAAACGTAAGATTTTTGATTGTCGATGAGAGCATCTATGACAAACAAAATGTATTATTGCCGGATATTAAATCTACTTTTCTTGGGTATTTCCCCACTTTAACTACTTGATCAGGGTCTGCTACGCTGTATTTAAGATATTATAGCTTGTATTATGCCAAGGAACAATGTAACCTTCGGTTGACTTTCAAATAGATTGAGCCACCGGAATTTTGCACATAGATGGAACCGTGAGTAGAATTGATATCGACAAATATAGAAATGACGCATCACAATTTGCATAAAATAACTATGTGATTTAAAGGGATCAAAAAAAATCAAAAAAAAAAGGAAAAAGAAAAAGCAATTAGTCGGAATTATGGTTAAAAACATACAATTGCGCTCCCTGGGTAAATGTTTATGGGAAAAACTATTGAGCGAATCTCATAATTTGAATAGTTTATGTTTACATACTCACTGATAAAGATAGTAATGTTCGGAGTCAGATCAGGAGGGAGATATGAACTGTAATTACTACCGAATCTCCATACTAGCAGCTTGACCGGAATTTCTGTTGAATGCTTGGGTCCTGCCTCAAAAAGAAGAAAAAGGTTACATGCAGATCATAGTCTACAGAGTTATGGATGATTGTTTTGAGTGAGTAATTAGTACTATCTTTAAATTTCAATTGTTTTAAGCTTCGAGCTAAAAACAGAAACCCGTAAATATGGTCAGCTGACGATTCCGAGGATACAGAAAAATCAAGAACTGCATGCACCAACAAAGACGATCCTCAGTAGATTTCAAATTTTGGTGCTAATTTATGCTGATGTTGATGTTAGATGTCTTGGAGGTTCCGTGACAAAGTTTTGTGGACATGTAAAAGTAAATATTATTATTTAGGAAAATATAATGATTAATATTAGAATAAAATGTCTTGGTTATAGATCTATTAGTGTCCCGTTTAAAATGTCTTGTAAAAAAACAAAAAAAAAGAGATTGTACCCCATAATGCTACTACTATAAACAGCATTTCCAATTTACAAGGCCCTGTTAAGTGCCAAGCGGAGTCGTGTGCGCGACAAAACGGCCAATGTGCTATCAAATCTACACACAAATCCATAAAAAGACTAAAAGTACAATATTTAATGTCATCAGGCAGTGCACGGTGCACCCCAGCGACTGCAAAGGGAACCCCGCCTCCTCTCCGACCGCCTCGGGATCTGAGATCTGGGCATCAACCGCGTAGGGGGCTGGCTGCACGAGGGTTCAAGGATTCCCAATTTGGAAGCATCCCATTGATAAAATTTATCCTTGATACCAGCCTTTACTGGCTCTGTTAGGTAGCTAAATAGTTGGGTATCTTATTTTAGTCTGATTTAACATCAGCCATTGAATTAACTAGTGATTTCAATTCATCAATCGCTAAGTGTATTTAAAGCCTTCAAATCCCTTGCTTTTAGTATCAGATTTTCAATATCGCTTAAATGCTTTTTTCTTTTAATCACTCTCTCTAGCTTCTCAATTTATTATAAACTGTATATTGAATATACATCTAAAGATAATTTAGACAGATTGAAAAAAACAAAATTTCAACTATGCTTTCAAAGAAAATCCTTTCAACCTTAGCAACGTCATTGCTTTGCTTTACTTCAAGCACCTCTGCTTTCGATGCTGATGCCAAATCCAACGTTGTTTTATATTGGGGTCAACATGGTTCAGATGCTAGTTTAGCAACATACTGTGAAAATGATTCTGCTGATATTTTTGTCCTAGCCTTTTTAACTTCATTTGGTGATGCTTTAGCTTCAGATGTTCCAGTTTTAAACTTTGCTAACTCTTGTTCTGAAACTTTCTCAAATGGTTTATTAAAGTGTGATAAGATCGCTGAAGATATTCAAACTTGTCAATCCTTAGGTAAAGTTGTTATGCTATCATTAGGTGGTGCTGTTGGTTCCTATGGTTTCAACTCTGATTCATCCGCTGAAGCATTTGCAGGTACCTTATGGGACATGTTTGGTAGTGGATCTAATTCAAGTGTTAACAGACCATTTGGTGATGCAGTTATTGATGGTTTCGACTTTGATTTGGAAAACGGTAGTCCAACAGGTTTCGCTGCTTTAAGTACCAAATTAAGAGAATACTACGATGCTGATACATCAAAAGATTACTACATCTCTGCTGCTCCTCAATGTTTCTACCCAGATGCTTCATCCGGTGACTTATTAGCTAACTCTTATGTTGATTTCGCATTCATTCAATTCTACAACAATTGGTGTAACGTTGGTCCTCACTTCAACTGGGATGTCTGGGCAGATTTCGCAGCTTCAACTTCTCCAAACCCAGATATCAAATTATTCCTTGGTTTACCAGGTGATAGCAGCTCAGCAGGTTCCGGTTACATCAGTGTCAGCACAGTTGCCGATGCTTTAGCAGGTCAAATTGAAACTTATAATGATAACATGGGAGGTATTATGTTATGGAATGCTTATACTGGTACTAACAATATTGTTGATGGTCAAGCTTATGTCGATGCTATGAAATCTTTGTTAGTTAGTGCTTACCCAACTAGTTCTGCAACGACATCTTCTACTAAGACCACTTCAACTACCTCTTCAAAGACTTCAACTACCTCAAAGACTACTTCTATTTCTTCTACTTCTACTTCTTCCACTCAAGAGACTACTTCTACTACTAAGGCTACCTCTACTACTAAGGCTACCTCTACTACTAAGACTACTTCAGCTACATCAAATGTTATCAAACCTACTGCTTCTGGTTACGTCGACTGCTCCGACTTGACTGGTTCTGAAAAGGCTGACTGTTTGAATGCTAACTTTGCTGCTGGTTTATACTACGGTTCTGATACTTGTTCTGATACAGGTGCTATTGCTTGTGCCGCTGATGGATCATTAGCTGTCTGTAACTATGGCGGTTGGGTTGAGATGCAATGTGCTTCAGGAACTACATGTTACGCTTGGGCTTCAGGTGATGATGTTGCTATTGGCTGTAATTTCTCCACCACAACACAGACTACTACCACAACTAAACCTACTACCAGTTCTACCAGCTTACCAACCACTGAAGCTCCAACTACTGAACAAGCCACTCCAACGTCTTCTTATGAACAAACAACTTTATTGACTAGTTACACAAGTAACACCCCAGAAACCTCAACTGCTACCTCAACTTCTTCTTCAAGTACTTCAACTGCCACCGATGAGGCCGAATACACTGATTGTTCCGATTTAACTGGTAAAGCACAAGCTCAATGTATGAACAAGAATTTTGAAAATGGATTATATTACGGATCTGAAACTTGTACAACAACGGGTGAAATTGCATGTAATGCAGATGGATCAATAGCTATCTGTAACTTTGGTGAATGGGTTTCAATTGACTGTGGTTCTGGTACAACTTGTTACGCTTACACAATTACTGATGGTGTTGAAGTTGGTTGTAATTATGTCAGTGGTAAGAGTACTTTCACCAAGAGAGATAGTATTACTTGGGGAGAATTCTTCAAGAGAGGTTTAAATTCCTACTAAGGTCTGTGACCCAATAAAGTTGTTTGTAGTGGTACAAACGTTTTTTATCTTATATCCTCAAAACACCCCGTTGCAAATGAATTGAAATTTGCTTTATTTGATCTTTTATACCTACTTTCCTTTTTTACTAGTTTTGAATTGTTTATTTGTGTTTTTGAGTTTTTTACTTAGTTTATCTATTTGTTGTTTATGATTGATTTTGAATTTTGAAAAAAAAAAGTTTTTTTATGATCTCTTATTTATTTGTTCGTTTTACTCTTGTTATTGAAAAAAAAAAATTTTTTTTTTTTTTTTTTGTACCTATTGAGTATATTTAGTAATTTGTAAAACAATAAAAAATAAAAATAAAACAATACCACACTTATTAGTATTTATGACCTGTTACAAACTACTGTTAATAATTATATCAAGGTTTTTATTGCTTAATAAATCGTAATTTATAACCTTCAAGAATTATCATAATGCTGTTTTGCCCGTTTATTTATATTTCACAATCAACAATTGAACCTTTGTTGTTATAAAGTTCAAGAGACAATCTGTCAATCTCGAATCAAGAGCTGCCAAGCAAAGCGGCTCCGGGATTGATTATAACAAAAGATTTAAGATTGTCTATAATACAAAATTCAAGATTGCTAAAAATTTTTAATTATATTGTTTGCTTGTTTGTTTGTTTTTTTAATAAAAAAGAGCTGGGCATTGAGTGATATATAAATCAAAATGCAAAACATTCAAAAAGAGTTTTGTATGGAAGAGAAGGCCGTGGAGTTAAGAAATTCTTCAACAACAGAATCGGTAGATGATGGTGTTTCAATAGAAGCCTCCTCCGCAGAGCCCCCCTTATCGGTTAATAAAACAACAATAGACAAGAGTGTGGCACTCTTCTCGAATAACAATAATTACCGCTCTATCATGCAGCTACATCAAGCAGGACGTGACGATGTGAAGATAAAAGGTAGGAGTGAAATTATATTACCTCACGTTGGAAAACCACGCAAACGTAAAGATAGGAATTTGACATTGGGTGGATTGCAAAGAGGAAATCTCTGGGGGAAGAACAGGCGGGGGCGGCAGCAGATGTTCACAGATAAGGTTAACAAACCTGTTATTAAGAAAAGGAAAAGAAAAACTTTATTTATACCTAGTAGTACAAACAATTTAACATCATCATCATCAATTGAAGGTGTTAACAACAAGGATACTCTTATTAAGGTGGAAAACAAAAGAATGTTCAAGATGAAACGGAAGATGCAAAACGTGGGTAGGAGGATGTTTACAGCTTTTATGGCAGGCTATGGTTTATCAATTGCAACGAGGCTATACTCAGGTAGAGCAACTTAGAAGCCCCAGCACGCAATAAATGATGGAAATGTATGATAAAAGGCATGCAATTGTGAATGCAACTTAAATAGATGCATGCTGTAACTACATATATATAAAAAGTAACTTGTAACTTGCATAAGTCTATTAATCAAAATATAATTAATTAATTAATTCATGATCACATATGTCCGTTATTATATAAGCCAGCAGCAGCCAACCAGCCAGGCTAAGCGGAAGCGACCCGCTCTGTGCGTAGCGTTCCCGCAAGATAATTACATAATCCATAATATAATTAACAATGAAAATACGGCTGAGCGCATTCAGATGCCCGTTGGCAATTAACTATAGCGAGGCAAACAGCGAGGCAAACAGCGAGCGGGTCGCAGACGCAAAGTGGGAAGGCCAAATTTCCAAATCGCTGACCAAATCTTCTCCGACGCCCTGCAAAAATCCAGGTTTTTTACTTAAATTGCCATTAATTGGGAATGCGGCCGAGTTTACGTACTCGGTGAATAGCCTTTATGTAGGCAGCAGCCGACTCTATTAGGGGTACCGTTTTTTCTAATTTCCGACTCATTTTTTTTTGGGGTTTCCATTTTTTCTTGCTTTTCTCCCTTTCATTTAAGAATGCTGTTTTGTCTTTTTTGTTATTCTTATAGGTGATGTTTATATAGATAGTATTCGTTTTTTGGCCTTTTGTCTTTGATTTCCTTTTTTTCTTATCTTTTTTATCTTGTTCGCTGGTCCCCTCGTGTGTTTGCATATCTAGCTTGAATACAATTTTTCGCTATCACCCTGTCTGTCTTATTTCTTATTTAGTTCATACTCCCTCCCAAGTTCCCACACCTATTAATTCACAATTCCTCACCTCCTCGACATGTCATCTGTTCATAGCGAATCGAAATCTGAGTCTGAGGAGAAAGTGGTCAAGTCACGTTCTCATACCACTACCACCAAGGACTTGGAGTTAAACTTAGATCCAAGAATAAAGCCTCAAAAAAGATTACTCACAAGATTATTGTATGACAAATCTATACCTCCAATTCCATCACATGACCAAAGAGTTAGATACCCTTTTGGTCACAGTAATTTTTTCAGTGAATTGGTATTTTCTTGGTGTTTACCAATTTTAAGAGTTGGGTATAGAAGAACTTTAGATCCTGATGATTTATTTAAAGTGGAACCAAACTCTGAATTGGATGTTGAAGTCCAATCTAATCGATTTCACGCTAATTTTAATAAAAGAAAAATAGATGCAGAGACAAAATATTTGAAAAAATTAAATCAACCTTATTCACCAGAAAATGTTAAATTTTATATTACTGAAAACCCTGATTGTGATTTTACATATCCAACAAATTTAGTATTGTCATCATTATTTGATACTTATAGATATGAATATTTATTATCACTGCTTTATAAATGTATTGCAGATGTTTCAATGGGTTTAAATCCATTATTAGTGAGAGCATTAATTAAATATGTTAATAAAAAAGCTTTAGGTTATGAAGTTAATAATAGTGGTTATGGTTATGCTGTTGGTATTAGTGTATTAGTTATGATTTCAGGTTTTGGTTTTGCACATTTTTTCCATGATTCTGCATTTGTTGGTTGTGAAGTTAAAGGTTTATTAACTAAAGTTTTATTAGATAAATCTTTTAAACTTGATAGAAAATCAAAATTAGAATTTACACCTTCAGTTATTACATCTTTGATGGGTACGGATTTATCAAAGATTGATTTAGCTACCAATTTTTTCCCAGTTATTGTTTTTGTTCCTGTTGGTTTAGGTATTACAATTGCATTATTAGCTGTTAATCTTGGTGGTGCTGTATTAGGTGGTGTTGCATTTTTCATTGCATTTACTATGCTTATCGTTTCATCAACTAGGCCTTTAATGAAATTAAGAAAAGGTGCTAACGTTTATACTGATGCTAGAGTTAAATACGTTAAAGAATTATTAAATTCAATGAAGATTATTAAATATTATTCATGGGAACCTCCATATTCAAAATTGATTGCTAAAGTTAGAACTTCAGAGATGGGTGTTATATTAAAGATTCAATTTTTAAGAAATTGTGTTACAGCTTTGGCTGTTTGTTTACCATCAATTTCATCTATGGTTGGATTTTTATCAATTTATGGTTATAATCCAAATGCAATGTCTAATCCTGCAAATGTTTTCTCATCATTATCATTATTTAATATTTTAACTTCTCATATTACTCTGCTACCATTAGCATTAAGTTCATCAACTGATGCATATTTAGCATGTAAAAGAGTGCAACAATATTTATTAGCTGCTGAAGAAATTCCTGATTCTGAATATTATCAAGAAGAATTTAATTTAAATGATGATGCCATAATTATTAAAGATGGTGAATTTGAATGGGATCAAATGGAAGATGATACGATTATTAGTAGTGATAATAATAATAATAATAATGATGATGATGATGATGATGATGATAAAGACACAGTTAATGATGGTGATGACACTTCATCAGCTACCAAATTGGCTAATTTCACAGGATTACATGAAATTAATTTATCAATCAAACATAATGAATTTATTGTCATTACTGGATCAATTGGATCAGGTAAATCATCATTATTATCAGCATTAAATAGTTCTATGCCAAGAATTTCTGGTTCAATTAAAATTTCAGGAAATTTACTTTTATGTTCAATACCATGGATTCAAAATACTACAGTTAAAGAAAATATTATATTTGGTAAACCATTTGTTAAAAAATTATATAATATTGTTATTGAATGTTGTGCATTACAAAGTGATTTTGAAATTTTACCTGCAGGTGATGAAACTGAAATTGGTGAACGTGGTGTTAACCTTTCAGGTGGTCAAAAGGCTAGAATTAATTTAGCTAGATCTGTTTATGCAACATTATATGAAGATGATGAAATTAAACCAAATAATATATTATTATTGGATGATGTTTTAAGTGCTGTTGATGCAAAAGTTGGTAAACATATTATGGATAAATGTATATTGGGTATTTTGCAAAACAAGACAAGAATTTTAGCAACACATCAATTATCATTGATTGGATCTGCTGATAGAATTGTATTTTTAAATGGGGGTGATGGTACAATTGATGTTGGTACAAAAGATGAATTATTAATAAGAAATGAATTATTTAAAAATTTAATGGATTATCAACAGGAAGGATCAAAAGAGGCAAATAAGGAAGAAGATGAAGATACTGATGAAGAAGAAGAAGAAGTTTTAAAATTAATTAGAAAGCAAACGACGCAAGTTCCTGATTCAAAAGATGGTAAATTGATGACAATTGAATTAAGACAAACAAATGGTATACCAATGGAAACAATTTTATCATATTTAAAATCAGGTGTAATTCAAAAAAAGGGTGGACTTGCAATGACATTAATTTTTTTCATAACTTCACTTTGTTTTACAGTTTTCACACAATTATTTCAAAATGTTTGGTTAACTTTTTGGTCAACTAAAAAATATGATAAATCTGATGGATTTTATATTGGAATTTATGTTATGTTTACATTTTTATTTGTCTTGTGTGCAACATGGCAATTTTGTTTAATTGTTTATGTTTGTAATGGATCATCACGTCGTTTAAATATTAATGCATTGAAAAAAATATTACATGCACCAATGTCATTCTTTGATACAACTCCAATGGGTAGAATCCTGAATAGATTTACAAAAGATACTGATGTATTAGATAATGAAATATCAGAACAGGCAAGAATGATGTTTTTCGGGTTTTCAACCATGATTGGTATTTATATTATGTGTATTATTTATATGCCATATTTTGCAATTTGTTTACCATTTATTATGTTTTTCACGGTTTGTGTTTTCAGTTATTATCAAGCATCAGCAAGAGAAGTTAAAAGAATTGAAGCAATTCAAAGATCTATTGTTTATTCTAATTTTGATGAAGTTTTACAAGGTAATGAAACGATCAAGATTTATAATAATGTTACATTATTTGTTAATAGAAATACACAATTAATTAATAGAATGAATGAACCATATTTTTTAGCAGATTCATTACAAAGATGGTTAGCAGTTTCATTACATGCAGTTTCAGCAACAATTAATTTAATTATATCATTATTATGTGTTGGTAGAGTATTTTCAATTAGTGCAGCATCATCAGGTTTAATTATATCATATTTAGTTCAATTAAGTATGCAATTAATTTCATCATCAAGAGCAATGGGACAATTAGAACAACATTTAAGTAGTGTTGAAAGAATGGTTGAATATGCAGTTGATTTACCACAAGAAAAATCATATTATACTGTAGAAGCTAAAGATAAACCATCAAATGATTGGCCATCAAAAGGTTTTATTAATTTTCAAAATGTTAATATGAGATATAGAGATGGATTACCATTAGTTTTAAAAAATTTAAATATTAAGATTAATCCATTAGAAAAAATTGGAATTTGTGGTAGAACAGGAGCAGGTAAATCAACAATTATGACTGCATTATATAGAATTTGTGAATTTGAAGGATTGATTGAAATTGATGATGTTAATATAAGTAAGATTGGATTACATGATTTAAGATCAAAATTGAGTATTATACCACAAGATCCAATATTATTTAGAGGTACAATTAGATTAAATTTAGATCCATTTAATCAATTAAGTGATGATTTATTATATGATGCATTAGTTAGATCTGGTTGTATATTAAAAGAAGAATTAAATTTAGTTAAGAAACAAGTTAAAAATTCTACTAATGAATTACATAAATTCCATTTAGATAATTTAGTTGATGATAATGGTGCCAATTTTTCATTAGGTCAAAGACAAATATTAGCATTAACTAGAGCTATTGTGAAGGATTCAAAGATTTTAATATTGGATGAAGCAACATCAAGTGTTGATTATGAAACAGATGCAAAGATTCAATCAACTATAGTTAAAGAATTTTCTAATTGTACTATTTTATGTATTGCTCATAGATTGAAAACAATCATCAATTATGATAAAATTTTAGTCCTGGATAAAGGTGAAGTTAAACAATTTGATAAACCTTTGAATTTATATTTGGAAAATGATGGTATCTTTAGATCAATGTGTGATAAATCAGGTATCGTTGAATCTGATTTTATGTATTAATTATTAAAAAAATTCATTTAATTTTCAGTCATATTAATTAAAATATATATTTTATTTTCATAAGTTAGCAATTCATTTAGTTTTTTTAAAAAAAGAAACAAGCATTTTTTATTATCCCTGTTTTTTGTAAGTCGGAATATATTCCAATGTAGTGCGCACATTATCTTCTCAGCTCGTTAACCAAAGTAAAAAAAAAAAAAAAAAAAAAACATTAAAGCATGTATATATGATATCCAATGTAGGTTAATGCAACTTATATAAGAGAAATGGTTGTATGAAAGAGGTATTATACCTGATAAGTTATAGCATTGGGTGGGCCCAGTGGGTGGTACGGTTTGCTCTTTTTTTAATTCTACGTACGTAATATATATGGTAATCAAATCCTCCCCACAAGCCTCAAACACACAAACACGTCAGGGGAAATAGAATGTGGTGTTGTTGCAGGATATGTAAATTTTTTGTTTCAAAGATTGTAAACAGAGGGATATTTATAAATAGATGGGTTTTACCTTACTCAATTGTATAGTCTCTTTATATAATGAACGTGCATTTACGGTATTATAGATAGGTCTAGTATGAAAGAGTAATTTTGCTAATATATACATTTTAATTCATTTTACAATGTCATGTGGATGCATTCATGCAGGGGGAAGGATTCTAATTATTAAACTATCCTTTATAAGCGTTCTAAATTCTATTCTAATCAAGTTAATTAGACCGTGGATGGCAACTACATTGCTCCTACAAGGTGTAGCTCAGCAGTTGTATTGCCAATGATGACAATTGAATAATAGAGTGACCAAATGCAATTTCTATAAAATATTCTGTGTGATGAATGTGAGACACTATACACTTCAATTGTTATTAGAATAACAACAACAGGTTCATTTGGAAAACGCAAAGGCTGAAAACATGTGTTTATGATATCCTCAGATAATAATATTGAACAATATGTGAATGTAAATGTTAATGGCACTAAATCCTTTTCTAGAGGAATAAGCCACAGGTGTCGATGTCTTAACAAACGATAGGAACAATTGGTATTGTTAGTGTTGCTGGACCCAAGTTAATAATTCCATTTTTTAATTATGGCAAAAGGAGAGCACAGCGATGTCGAATTCAAGTTCAACTGTTAGCTTGTTTAATGAAACCAGTTATCTGAGATATTTGATTTATTATTGAGATCCTTTTAATAGATCATAGCTTTAGCTTAGCCAATGAGCTTTCTAGATCAAGAAGATTATTGATGTCTTTCAAATGACACTGGGAATACTGTGTAGCACCTTTGTTAGACACTCTAGAAATCAATTGGTTAAAGTTTTGGTTTTTTTTTTAATTCAAGCGTTTTAGATCTGATTCAAATAAGAACAATTTCAAACAGATTGAAAGGGTCAATCAAAATTGAAACCAGTCTCTTAGTAAAGAAAAAGAAAACTAACTAAATTAACTAACTAGCTGACTTGACTATATTCAAGAAAGTGCCATTGATTTATGCATGTTTTACAAATTTTAAACAAAAAAGTGAGAATTATGTATAAATAGGGATGACTAATAATTATCAAGTTCCCCATTCAGCAATTCATCAATTTCATTCTTTTGCATAAGTTGGAAATTGAGTCAAGATATCAGTTTAAAATTCTTTTGTGGAGAAATGAAGATAATCTGGTTATATTAAACGAGACAGGAGGTAAAGAAAAAAACAAAAATAAAAACAAAAAAAAGAGGGCAGCAGCAGTGTGGGTCACACGCCTATCTTAAAGCGATTGCGTGTTTTACTACTTACGATTCACTTTGAATGCAGTTTCCAATTAGTTTTTCTTTTTAGAATAGAGATTTAGAGTCATGCAAGATCAAGATGTTAATTATTGCCTTAATTATTGATTAATGTTGCCAAGTCTGATGATACTTGCTGCTTTCTTAATTTAATTTAGCATCACAAACGTGAAAGGTACTGAAGGTACTGTCCCTTTAATTGATTTAACTCGAGAGATATACTGCCCTTTTAATTTCACCTGTATGCAAGATATGAGTAAAAAAAAAAGCTCAATCATTACTTCCCCTCCAGTGCCCTTGAATTTACAATTTCCAAAAGTTAAGTTCAAAGTTATAAACCCCTCCTTCATCGTATATATATCTAATCTATATTGATAAGTACAAATTAGGAAGTTTAAAACGACATTTTAAAAAAAAAAAAAAAAATCTGACAACCTTTCAAAATTAAATGAAAAATTAAAAAAACCATAAGCCTTTCTTTTATTTTAAGGGCTCTTTTTATCTCCAACCAAAGAAAAAAAAATGGCAAACGAACAACCTTCAAAGCAGTTATTTTCAGTAGTTTAATTGAAATAAATTAAATTAATTTACCACCAATGATTTAGAAAAAACACAGAAGCTATTTTTGGAATTTGTAAATGTATGTACTGCAAGTTTTGTGGTTTCTTTTTTTTTTTGTTTGTCTCTGCCTTTTATTTCACTCCATTTTACGAAGAACTGCTAATATAGTACATTGGAGGGAAGGACTTGGATGAGTATAAATAAGAAATAAGATATACAAAATTCAAAATTCAAAATTCAAAATATCACTATATATTTCAATTAATTCAGAAATTGTAGATGATGGAGTGAGTACTCTGTGGTATCTTGGATCAAATGTGATCACAAGTTGGGGAATCCAATGCACTTCGCCTATAGATCTAATAGGTGATCCTCCATATGATCCATATGATCTATCTATATATCCCCACACTGCTTCCCCAAATCACAATTCCCGAGTCCCGACTCCCCAGTCCCCAGTCCCCAGTCCCGAACCTGAATACCAAGGCATTAATTCACTTTCACTGCACGTAATTAAAGAGATATATATCGATCACAGATTATAGATTACAATTAACCTTAAAGTTCACTGCAACTAATAACACACCCAAATCAAGTAATTCACTGCAACAAATTAAACCAATTCTAGCAATTTATCTAGCAAGAAGTGAAAATTCAAAGGGATGTGATCTCTGGAGATCAATTGGCGTCTTCGAGTCCTCTCTCTGCGGTCGGCGATTCTGGGCGCTGTCTGCGCTGCCAGCCCTGCCAGCCCTGCCTGTCTCGCTCGCTCGCTCGCTCGTTCTGCTTCCTTCTCCTGTGCTGCTCGAGCCTCGCACCGCCATGCTGTTATTCCCTGCTGTCTCTGCCGCCTGCGCACAGCCTTCGCGGCGGCTGCTTGGAAGTTGGGGCTCGGTCTGTGGAGGTGCCGGGGCAGGTTAGCAGGCGGTGGTGGTCTGAGGCTGTACCGGGAGATCTCAGTTTGCACTACCGGGGCCCGCGGGGCGGAGGATCAGAAGAGGGCTACAACTAAATTTTAGGGATCTTAAAGGGAATCTTAATTTTCATTTTTTATTTCAACTCAAGTATTATTTTCATTTTAAACCCCTCCCAAATCTCTGTATACTTTGCCATATGATGATATGATGATAATATATACAACGCCCCCTTTTATCTTCAATTATCAATGCCCATTTATTCATTCATATCCCAACATGAAGACATGGCTTAAACAAAATTAATTTTAATTAACAAAATGATGAAATATAAAAGACAAGGTATATCCAACGTCTAAAAGTATTAAATTATGAAACAGAAAAAAAAAAAAAGAGGAGAAATATACATAAAAGTTAATCACTCACTAACTCACTCACTTTACTAAGATGAAACTATCTACATTAACAATAATTTTATCTTCATTAGCAGCTTATGCAGCATCAGCACCAGCATCATCAGCATCATCAACATCAACTTCAGATGAAACATCAGCAACAGGTATTTTGACAAATCAAAAATCAATGGAGAATTTAATCTTTGGATTAGTTGTTCAACAAGCAGATGATTCATCAGCAAGTAGTGTTGATGAAAAGAAGAAACTATTGAAGAAAAGAGATGGTAAAGCATTACCTTTTGGACAAAAGAGAAAGAGAAGTTTATTTGGTGAATTACCAAAGTTTTTTGCAAAAAGGGAAGAATTTGTGAAGAGGGATGCAGAACAAGAAGGAGGAGGATTAGCAAAGAGAGATACAACTAGTGATGGTCCATTAGTGACTCAAATTAGTGATGGACAAATTCAGTACCCTGCTACAACAGTTAGTACTACTACTACTACTACTGAACCATGTGAAACTACAACAACTACTCCAACTCCAACTCCAACAACTTGTGAAAATGAATGTGTTGAATGGGTTGAAACTGAAGTTTATTATGAAACGTATACTGATCTATATGAAGAAGTTACTACTATTCCTATAGTTAACGTTTATGAAGATTATTCTGTTATTACTGAATATTATGATTATACAGAGACAGATTATGAAACATTAACAACAACGTATCCTGATATTTATGTTGAAACTGACGTTGAATATGAAACGTATACATCATGTACTACTGAAACAACATCAACAACTCCAACTCCAACTCCAACTCCATCATCTAGTAAATTAACATATACAACAACTTATTCAACATTAATTACACAAATAGCAGATGGACAAATTCAAGCAACGTATGTTGTTCAACCAACTGTTGATTATGAAGCAATCAATGAATTATATGAAACTTATGATGAAGTTGTTCAAATTGGATGTGTTGAATATAATAATACTTTACAAATTACAATGGAAGATGGTGTTTTATATGATTCAGAAGATAGAGTTGGATCAATTGTTTCAAATGATCAATTTCAATTCGATAATAGTGTTCAAAATACTGCTAAATATTATTCAAATTGGGGTGTTGATGAAAATCAATATTTAGCTTTAGGTACTCAAATTATCTTTTATGAATGTTTATCTGGTGATTTCTATAATTTATATGATTCGGCAATTGCTGATTATTGTATTCCTATTCAATTAAAAGCAGTTGAATTATATAATTGTTAAAATGAAATTATATATAATTAAATTAGTTTTATTATTCCCTCCCCCTCCTCCCTGCCTTCTCCTTTCTTTACTTCTCCCGTTTTTATGTTTTTTTATTAATACTATTTGTGATTAAGTTTAATAATTAAGTTAAATAAATAAATAAATAAATAAATTAATAAATAAATAAATAAATAAATATTCTATATTCTTAATAAACTCTTTGACCTTTCATAAACATAGAAAGAACAAGCAAACATAGGCACGATTTTAATAAAACCAATACCTAAACCAACATAAAAACCTTTCCAACCTTTTTCTGAATAAATTATCATTGCAGTATAAGCAATACTGAAAAATTCACCACCTGAATTAACAACACCACCAACTTGCATTCTTCTTCTAATAACTTCAAAAGGGTAAGCACTTGCTTGAGCTAACATACCAGCAACACCACCAGCTAATAATTGAGCCCATGTCTTTAATGGTTTCCTCTTATCAAAAGAAGAATTTGATTTAGTTAAAGAATTTATACTTGAATTTGATAAAATTGTATAATTTGATAAAAATTTTGATCTAAATAAATCATGAATTAAATCATGTGTATAAAATGAAACTCCTGCATATGGAATCATACCTAATATTGTTGGTAAAAAACCACGATAAAAATTTGAAATTGATTGTAAAAAAGTTAAATTATTTAATCTATTATAAATAAATTTAATTAAAATTGGTTCATGTTTATTTGATAAATAACCACCTGTTGTAAAATTAAATCTTGGATTTTCATTATAAATTGTTTTTAAAATATGAATTAATTTACCTTTACCATAATTAATTGATTTATCATTTGTTTCAAAAGCTAATCTAACACGAATTAAATCTAATGGATAAGTAAATGAAACAGATATAACACCAGCTAATGAACCTGCTAATAATCTTCTATAAGCAGTTTCAAATTCATCTTTTGGTATTAAAACTGTTCTAATTTGTTCATAACAAACAAATTTTATTGCTGCATATGGGAAAATTCTCAGTAATGTTGCAGAATGACCTTGATATAAACCTTTAAAACCTGATTTTGAATAAATTAATCCAATAGTTTTAAACATACCTTTAAATGAACCTGATAAATGTGAATAATGTGGATTATTTGTTTGAAATAATATTTTAACTCTATCTAATGGTGCTATTAATGTCTTGGCTGATATACCTGCTAAACCACCTGCTAAACCTGATTTTATAACATATTCAATAGATTGTTTATCGATTGTATGATGTGGAGATAGAGATTTGCTATTATTATTATTATTGTTGTTGTTGTTATTATTATTAATATTATTAATATTATTATTTTTATCGGGGAGTTTCATCTTATATACTACAGTATTTGACATAGCTTTATTTATTTATTTATTTAATTAATTGATTGATGTGAATGCAAGTGAAATGAAATGAAGTCAAGTGAAGTCAAGTGAAGTGGACTGGGGGTGGGTAATCTATCTATATATATATATATGAATAATTAATCTAGTTAAATATTATTGATGGATCATATTAGAATACTTATAGAAACAGGGATAAGTAAAGTGAATCAAGATGAAAAGATCAAAGAAGAGAAGCAAAGAAAAGAAAAAAAAAAAAAAAAGACATAAACGTAAACTAATTTCTATTCCATTTTGCAGGTCACGCAAATTTCTCCACACATCCGTCGCTATCTATTTTATTATTATATAATTAATTACATTAGCAATTCATTTAGCCAATTTTGCAATTCAATTTTATTTGCGTCGTTATTAACGTCGCCGTCGTTATTACGGTCGCCGTCTCGGTCGCCGTTACCGTCGCTATCACGCGGGTTGAATGACCAGATGAGCAACTTGATGAGTTTGAGGAGTTTGTTGTTCTCCGTCTGGTTGAGGTTGTTGTTGAAGTTGTTGTTGTTGTTGTTGTCTGTGCTGTTTAACTCGTTCAACTCCTTGTTGTTCTCATTTAGTAATATAGATTTGTTAACTAAGTTTGCTATTATCTTTCTGTTCTTTAAATTGAGCAAGTTTTTCAATTTTGTCGGTAGAATTGAATTCAAATCGTTTAATTTATTTGAAAAACATAGTAATGCCATAGTTAATTCTAATTCTTTTATGAAAAATGAATTACTTAATATCTTTGATGAAGATAAATTTAAATTTATAAAATTTAAAAAATCAATCAAGAATTTTTTTTCATCAATTGGATTCAAGATTTGATTTCTTATAATTTCAATTAAATTTTGATGTAATAATTTAAAATAAATAAATTGATTTTTTTCAAATAACATTGGGAAATTTTTATTTATTTTTTCAATTGATTCATTTATTTCTCCATTTAATATATTTAATTTAATTTCATTTCGTAGTTTAATTGAATTTAATCCAATTGAAATTTTCTTAAATTTTTCAATTGATAGAGAATTGTTATTATTGACAAATAAATTATTATATGAGTTTATTATAATATCATCCATAAATGAGACATTGAGAAGCGAATCGTTATCGTTATCATTTTCATTATCATTATCGTTATCTTCAAGTTCTATATCTATATCTAAATCTATATCTTCATCTCCTTTTAAATCATCAAATAAAAATGATAATCCTAATTCATTGGCAAAAGATTTTGATGAATTTAAATAACCTTCATAAATTAAATAATTTAAAATAATTAAATTAATTTCATCTTTTAATTCATAATAAATTTTAGAATTATCATTATTTAAAACGTTAACATTTTCTAATAATTTAATATATTTAAACATGCTTATATATATATATAAATATATAATTATATAATTATATATATCTTATATCTTATCTATTTATTCCTTCCAGGAACCTTCAAACATATGACGAACAAAGGCCAAATCGTGGTCAACGCCACCGGCGCCCATTTGACCCACACCTGGTGAGAAGCACGTGATTGGAAGCACCATTACATCATCAACCACCTTAGGATCACGTAATCCTGTAAAAGTTGTCCAATTAATTTCATTATCTAATTGTTTATCTAATTCAATAAAACCGGGTAATTTATAAACTTCATTTTGTAAAAACACCGAAGAACCGATCCCAATCCCATCACGTGATTCACCTTTACTTATAACATTGTTTAAATAATCAAATAAAGTATCTGTAAAGATAGCTGGTCCAGTCCATGTCATGATATCACCTCCGTTATCTTTACCTTCTACAACGGTTAATTTATTCATTTTTTCTTTTCTTAAAGTTTCATTCACTATTCTAATTATTAATTCTCTTAAGAATGGATGTCCCTTTTTACCTTGTATTGTCCATTGACAAAATTGAATTCTTCTAGCATACCAGTCAAACCAATCAGGTCTATCAGGATCTGCTTCAATACCAATAACTAATCCAATTGGTGTTATTCTATTAAATGGATCAATATTAATATTATTTATTTTTGAATCTTGATTATTATTATTATTATTATTAATCATTTCATTATTAAAAATTGGCCAATTTTCAATTGGTTTTAAACACATTGTATCAATATCTGAATAAACACCACCTCTAGCATAAATAATTAAATATCTGAAAAAATCAGCTTTTAATATATTTTGAGGTAATTTTAAATAAGTTTCATAAATTTCAGGTATATTTATATATAAATCTTTTATAAATGTTTCAATTATATTATCAGGTATAATATAATGATTATAATTAATATTTTCCTTTTTCCATGTTTTTTGAAATCTTTTAAAATTTTTTGGAAATTCAGGTGAATTAATATCAACTTTCCATGTTTGCCAAATAAAATTTGGAATTGGTTTTAATGGTTCATATGGATAATAATATGTTAATTTATCACGTAATGAATCTGTATGTTTATTTATTTTATTTTGTAAATGATAATTCGATTTATATGTTTTAAAATTAATATTTAAATCGTTATTATTGATAATTAATTCATTCTTTTTGAATATTCTAGCTTTATTAAAATTGAATATTATGAAAAAAATTATAGTTGATAAAATAATTATCTTTCTATTGATTCTAAATTTAATAAATTTTGTCAATTTCCATCTTCTCCTCTTTGTATCATCATATATATTAGTATAATTCATTTTTAGTTTAATTCAATTGACTCCCCCGCCTGTCTGTGAAAGGAGTAAAGTGTTGTCAATTTGATTGGAATTTATTTGTATTTAGTTTTTTTTTCTTTTTTGCTTGTTTTTTTCGGGGCGACGCGACTGTTGAAATTATCAATTATCAATTATTGCAAGGCTTCTTTCTTTCTTTCTTTAATTGATGTCATTTATAATAATATAATACATTTTATTCATTTATTTATTCATCTATTTATTTAATTTACACATTTTTCCATGTTCCTTCCAATTCATCATATCTTCTCTTAACAACTCTTTCAGGTCTTATATCCAATTGTTGATTTGGAACTCCATTAACTCCAACTCCAACAACACCACCACCACCAACAATTCTTTGTGATTCTCTCTTTTGTCTTCTGAAATTTCTTTCTCTTTCAATTTCTCTCTTTTCAATTTCCCATGATGTTAATTTTTCAACTTTTGGTGAAAAATCAGATCCATATTTTTTATTATCAAATCTTAAACCTTGTAATTCAACAAATAAATTATTATTAATATTATTTGTTGTTAATGATGATGATGTTGTTGTTGTAGTTCCTGTTGTTGAATTATATTTTAAATCATAATTAATTTGATAAACTTTATTTAAAATTGGTAAATATTCATTATTAATCATTATTTGTTGAGGTGATTCAATAAATTCTTTTTTAATTCTATAAATTGAATCATAAATTGAAATTGAAATAGCAATTATAAATTCTCTTGGTAATCCTAAATCTTTAACAACATTTTTTGAAAATTCTTCAGGTGTAATTAATGAATTAATTAAATCCCATTCAATTTTATCTTCATATAATTGATTATCTAATGATATTGATAAATCTAATATAACATGTAATTCTTTTTCATTAATTAATAAATTATTTGAATTATTTATAATCATTTTAAATGATTCAATTTGTTCTTTAAATTGATTTAAAATTGATGTTTCAATAGTTTTATTTAATTCTAATTCTTGACATAAATAATTTACTAAAAATTCTGGTGAAATTAATTGTTCATTTAAATTCCATAATATTAAATCATTTATCTTTATACCATTATTATTTTCAATTATTAATTTAATTGGTACATTAATTTCAGGTAATAAACAATTATTAATTTGTTCAAATTCATTAAATTGTAATTTATTTATTATAGTGGCTTCTTTACCTTGAAAATTTAATAAATTGACAGAATTGTTATTGTTACCAGAACCATTACCATTTCTATTTTTATCGTTATCACCACCACCTCTACTATTATTATCATCATCTTCAAAATCGTATTCATAATCTTCTGCATAGTTAATTGATCTATTCGTAGTTGATCTTTTCGAGCCTCTAGGTGCCAATGAAGCGATTAACAAAGAGTTGGAGTTATCACGTAGTCTATTCAATAGACTAGTTGACAATCCCTGAGGGAGCATAGGTCTTTCATTCGTCATGGTGTGGTGATTGAACAAAGATATACAAATACCAAACATCAAACACCAAACTAAAAACAAATTAAAAACAAATTAAAAACAAATTAAAAACAAAAACGCAAATCGCAAAAAAAACATGAAACCACAAATGTTACCCGGCTCTCATTAAAACTTTCCACCAAAAAAATTTTCTCGACAAAAAAAAAAAAAATTTATAATTTCAAACTTTTTCGTTAATCGCTGTTTAATTTTGCTTGTTGTGTTATTATATATAAGTGTCAGTTTCTTCTTTTCTCTTTTCTTTGATCTCTCCTAGTTCCTCAATTATTCATTCACATTCATCATGTCTTTCTCAGATTTCTCTAAAATTGATACTTTATCCGCTTTAAATGAATTTTTAGCTTCTAAATCATACATTGAAGGGTAAGTTTTATATATATATATCAATAAATCAATTAACTAACCTAACTAATTATATCCAATCAATTGATTCAATTTATATATGATGATGTTATTCTTTGGTCCATGTTTATGAGGTGGCCTCAAGACCCGCCGTATGAGTGACACACAAAGAGGTTCTTTTGAATCGTTCCTGATATAAATTGTCAATTGATTGTTTAATAATTAAGATTATTCGTTATTTTATGACTTTTTACTAACAACGTGTTTTAAATTAATTAATTACAGTACATCTGCCACTCAAGCTGACGTTACAATTTACAAATCTTTCCAATCTGCTTATCCTGAATTTGCCAGATGGTTCAATCACATTGCTTCATTCACTGAAGAATTTGCTGATTTACCAGCTGCTTCTGCTCCAGCTGCTGCTGCTGAAGATGATGATGACATTGACTTATTCGGTTCCGATGACGATGAAGAAGTTGATGAAGAAGCTGAAAAATTAAAACAACAAAGATTAGCTGAATACGCTGCTAAGAAAGCTGCTAAAGGTCCAAAACCAGCATCTAAATCAATTGTTACATTAGAAGTTAAACCATGGGATGATGAAACTGATTTAGAAGCTTTATTAGCTCACGTTAAATCAATTGAAATGGATGGTTTAGTTTGGGGTGGTTTCCAATGGGTTCCAGTTGGTTTCGGTATTAAGAAATTACAAATTAACTGTGTTGTTGAAGATGATAAAGTTTCAATGGATGATTTACAAGGTGCTATTGAAGAAGCTGAAGATTATGTTCAATCTTCTGATGTTGCTGCTATGCAAA
This sequence comes from Ogataea ovalis, assembly GCA_030556425.1. Classification (NCBI taxonomy): domain Eukaryota; kingdom Fungi; phylum Ascomycota; class Pichiomycetes; order Pichiales; family Pichiaceae; genus Ogataea; species Ogataea ovalis. The sequence continues at coordinate 92,609 of JAKTTZ010000020.1, forward strand.
AATTATAAGTATAATTTAATATATGTTTAATTATTTCTTTTAAAGTGTTTATTAATTATTATTATTATTATTATTATTATAATTTTTTAATATAGTTATATATTATTGTTTTTTAAACTAGTTTTAAAAAAAAAGAAGAAAAAAAAAAGAAAAAAAAAAAAAACAAAAAAAGATTTATCATTTAATTGTAATACATTTTTTAACATGGCAAAAAATCAATTCCAGCCATTAACCATTCTTTACCACTTAAAACTTCCTCCACTGTTAAATTTTCATTCCAACATTTTTCAACAATTTTAATCATATTTAAAATAGTACCCATCTTAACAGTTTCATATAAAATTTTCATATTTTGCATCATTTTATTTCTTGAATTTAAATCTTTACAATATAAACTAACGTTAAATACAGGCCAAACCATTTGTGTTACAATTGGTGATTGTGAAGGTAAAGATTCATAAACGTTTATAAATTCTAAAGTTAAACATTCAATGATTTCTAAATATTCATTTTTAGATGATGTATTGATGTCTTCTTCTTCTAATTCCTCCTCCTGCACCTCCTCCTCTTCTTCTAAGTATTCATTTTCTATTTGATAAAGTACAATTAATCTAATATAACTTGAAATTGCCCAACATTGAGCTGATTTTAATCTTGATTCATAATTATAAGAATTTGGTAAAATTAAAGGAACATAATTTCTATAATTTAAAATTTTAAATTTTAAATCATTAAATTTTTCAAATTTAAATTTTTTAAATTTTTTAAAATTAAATTTTTTTTCATTTCTTAATATACAAATTTCATGTAAAATTGAAAATAATTCACCTGGACAACCATTCATCTTTGCTGTTGAAATTAAATCACTTCTTGTACCATACCATTCAACTTTACAAAATGGTAATCTACAATCAGGTGAAACTATAGAACTAACAGTATCAAACCATGATAATACACAAATTAATGTTTGTGATTGATCAATCTTATTTAAAACTGTTTTAAAAGTTGAATCTTCTGCAATTGATGCAAATAATTTTAAAAAAATTCTTGATAATGCTGATCTTCCAGATTCTAATATTGCAAATAATAAATGAACATATAATAATAATAATATAACAAAAAAATTTGTTTGTTTCCTATTTGTTGATTGATTCTTAAGATTAATTACTATTTTTTCAACATTTAATGATGAATTATCATTTGATTCTTCATCAAGTACATTATCAGATTCTGAATCAGATCCTGATTCTCCATTATCTCTATCTTCTATTATTTCTTCAACTTTATTATTCTCCTTTGATTTAACATATTTAATTAAATATTCCATTGTATTATTAATATGTAATATACCTTTTTTATAAAATTCATTCTCTCCATTATTAACATATAGATGAATTGAACTTAATGATAAAAAACATGATTTAGCTAATTCAAATGATCCAAATTTCATCATTAATTCAGGCCATGGAGCTGATGGGTGTGCATCTAATAAATAAATTAATTTATTAAAAAAATGTTTTAATATAAAATTCTCTTCTGAATAATTTAATGAAACTGTATTAGTAATTGGTGATTTTGGATATAAATTTGTCTTGTCTATAAATGTTGTAAATTCAATTGGATTTAATAATTGATCAATTGATTGTTGTGGATTAGTTTGATAATTGATATTATTCGTAGTATTATTAGTTTGTGTTGTTTCAATGTTGTATATTGCTGGTTCTAAAGACACTTCACTATTATTATTGCCATTATTACCATTGCTGCTATTGCTACTCCCCTCTTGCTGTTGCTGAATTTCATCTGTGTTTAATAAATAATCTAATCCATCGTATAAGGCATTTTCAAATTGAAATGGATCTGTTATATCAATATCATTGGGCACGGGGGGAACAACAGGTACCACCACGGGATTCACAGACAATTGATCTTGTGGGACTTGTTCAACTTGTTGAACAACCACAGGTTTCAAAGTATTATCATTACCATTACCGTTATTACTATTACTATTAATAGTGCTATGGTTATGGCTATGGCTATGACTATTTTTCATACGTGGTCGACCTCTAAATCCATATTTTTTCTCACCTTTTGAATTAACGTTATCACTAACGTTTCTAATATCATCAACATCAAAGACTAATCTTAATCCGTATCCCGCACATTTCCTTCCTGAATTAACACAATTATTACATTCTGGTTTTGTTTCATCACATTTACGTCGACGTTGTTTGCATGTAAAACACCCATTTCTTGATCTGGTTATCTTCCCCATTCTTTTAATTAAATGTGTGAATATATGTATAATTAAAATGTAAATAAATAGAAATAAAAACAAAGGAAAAAAAAAGCAAACAATCAAAAAAAAAAAAAAAAAAAAAACGTCTTTTTGGAAAAGTAAAAAAAACGTACAGCAAGACATAATTAGAAATCGCGATTTAAACTTTTCTTTTAGTTTTTTTTTTTTTTAATATTAAATAATAGTTTTTATATATACTTTTTTTTCTTAACAATTAACTTGAGCCAACACTTGTTTATAAACAATATGATTCTCACCACTCTTTTTATCAATTTCAACTTCACTCCAAACAATTGAACCTGTTAATTGAGCTCCATAAACACAACCAGAATCCAATCCAATTGAAAATTCTCTCTTCATCAATCCACGGCCTGCATCATGACCATAATAAACTTTTGTACCCATTGTTAATTCTTTACCAGTTCCATTAACTAATACATCATTAACAACATCTCTTTGATAAAGTGTCCAATGTTTATACCATGGTTGAGATTTAATACCTCCAATTCTAGTATGTCTATCATCAGTTGGAATTTTCCAATCAGGTGGTAATAAATTTCTCATTGTTGAAACATCATTTGGATTTTGATCTTGTAAATTTGGTACATTCCATAATAATCCTCCATGAACTGCAACACCTTCTGCAGGAAATTTAAATAATTTTGTTTGTTTTTTATTAATATAATGTGGTACAGGTCCTAATTGTTGAATTATTGGACATGTTGATAAATATTTAATATGATCAGGTGTTAATTTTTTAGCAATTCTCATTAAATCATCTAAATCATAATTTTCAGATGTTTTAAAATCTTGTATTAATGGTTTTGTTTCATTTTTAGGATTTTTATACAGTAATTGAGGTAATCCATGAAATTGTGAATATCTTTTCAAAATTTCTAATTCATGATTCCCTAATATACATCCAAATTTATTTTCAATTGCAAATTCTAAAACTCCAATACTATTTGGTCCTTTTGCTAAAAAATCTCCCAACATTATAACATGATCATGAATACCACCATCATAATTAATATTATTTAAAAATTTTGTAAAATAATTTAATGATCCATGAATATCTCCTAATAATATATATCTTTTAATTGCTTTTTTATTTAATGTATGTGATGGTAATTTCCCAAAATGATTTCTAAATAATTTACTTTCTTTATCTAATAATAACCAATCTTTAAGATTTGGAATCTTCTTATATGGTGAATCATCATCAATCATATCAGAATCTAATTTTTCTTCAATAATATAATCTTCAATATTTTCATATCCTCCAAATTCATAATCTTCTTCATCTTCTCCTTCTTCAAATCTATCAATTGAATACTGATTAATAAAATTCTTCTTCTTTATTGGTTTTTCAACAGGATGTAAATAAACATTGGCATCATTAAGTAAATTTAATGCAGGAACTGTCTCTGCAGGAGGGGCTAGATTCGGTAGAAAAATTAAAAGAAAATATATTAACGGTAATCCAATAAATGCAGTTGCTGCAATACTAACATACTTAGCAGTTGGTGAACTCAATAATCCTTCCTCTTCTTCATAATACTCATCGGTATAGTACTCCGAATATTGTGGAGTACCCTGCTGCTGCTGCTGCTGCTGCTGCTGATTAGAGATAAGTGGCGAGCTTTCTGACATTTCGCAAAACTTCTAAATGCTAGTTGTACTATCAATTGACTCTATTTTAAAAAAGAAAAACAGAAGAAAAAAGAAAACTTTAGAAATCCCAAATATATAAAGGGGGTAAAGAAATTTTTTTTTAAAAAAAAAAAAAAGAATACAATATAATGCAGAAAAAAAAAAAAAAATATAATTAAACAGTTTGTAAAACAGAATGCAAAAAAAAAAATCGGTTCTCCGGAAACGGAAATTGGAAACGAGAAATCAAATCAATTTAGTGTGATGCATGCCTTTAAAGGCTTGATTTTAATTGCAGTGTACAGTTAGACTCATAGTCTCGTAGCCATAGAGCCCTTGTTAGTTGCCGGCGGTAAGTTGATTACGTCATGATCAACGATTGAGGCTGTGCGATGCTTATGTGGGGGGTTTTCACATTGGATGAAGTTTCGTTTGGTTTTTCTACTGATACGTCTGTTAACGATGTCGATAACGATGATGATGACGATGATGTTGATGATGATGATAATGATGATGAATGAGGTGGTTGTAATGATTTATGGAATGATGGTGTTGCTATTCTTACAACAGGTTCTTCAGTTATTGTAGATATTATTTTAATGTTTGTAGATAGATATGTTAATAATTTAGTAAATTGAACACATGTAGTAATTCTTTCCCTTGATGGTAACACTTTGATACTCCAAATTTGTAAAATATTTAAATTTGTTAAAGTTAACCTATTTTTTAATTTATTAAATGCAATCTGTTTTAATATAAATGGTAATTCCAATTTAAATTTAGTCAGATTCCCAAATTTATCAGATATCAACAATCTATCCTCATATGCCAATAAAAAAATATCTTCTGATAATTTTATAATATCGATTGGTTTACAACCTTTCATTAATTCAATAGTGGCATCATTAAAAGGTGGGAATTTGTGTAATCCAAATCCAAAATTAACTGTACAAGTAACACCATCATCATAATTTAATTTCATTATTTGATATGATGTTGTAGTAATCAATATCAAAGTATTTTGTAATACATTAAAATCTATTACTGGTATATCAATTGGAATAGTAAAACTAATTCTAAAAGTTGTAATTTGATTATAAGATTCAAAGCAAGGTTGTAAAACCACAATTGAACTATCAGTTAATATGAAAACTGAGCAATCATTATGAACTCTAATTAATCTACAATCTTTTTCAATTAATGAATAAAACCATATAGATTTTTGATAATTCTTTTCAGATTCAAATATTTTAATTAAATCTTGAATTTGGAAACAATTTAAATTACCAACAGAGTCTGAAACTAATAATAAATTTTTAACTTGAACAATTTGACAAACATTGAATGATGATGCTACTCTTATCCATGAATCTTTATCGGTACTTAATGACATAAATATACCTGATGTACCTCCCATTACTAAATACTCCCTTTTAAGCCATTTTAAAGGTATGACGGTTTCTATAGTACTTGTATGTCTTGTAGTTATTAATTTTTTCCCCTCATCATTTTTTAATAATTTGGGTATTGGATTATCATTAATTAAAAGTCTATCGATTGTTTTAACAAAATTAAAATAAAATGATCCGTTTGACACAATTTTAAAATCATTTACATCTTGTAGCTGATCATTTTTTTGTTGTTGCTTATATAACGGTGTTAGCTTAACTAACAATGTATCTAAGGATTCAGATTGTAAATATGATTTATAATTTGTTCTCCCATCTATTAATTCAATAATATTGTTTTTCGTAACATCATTAATAAATATAGTAATTAATAAATAAGCATAGGGAAAAATTCTTATCTTGATTTTAGTTAACTTAGTGACGACGACTGCAATGCAATTTTCATAAACGTACAATTGTTTTTTTCTTGAAGGTGTTTTAGAGTATGCGGAAAAAGTTTGTTGATGAACACATTTATTAACAGGTAAATCTAAATGCGATAAGCAGTTATCGATTGTAAACTTTCTTGAAAATTGTAACGGATTTATAGGATAAATTTGTTCATCATTAACTGACTTAAAAGTTGTTGATAATATATCGACAGACTCTAAATTAATTTCATTATTTGAATCAACTTTTGATTCAAAATCACTTTCTAAATCCAAATCTGGGATTGAAGGAGGTTGTTGGTTCTCATTATTACTACTTTTTTTAACGGGTTCATCATCAGCTCCAACATCAATTTCAGGTATCGTTGGAATGTCAATATCTTCATCAGAGTCTCCTTCAATTGAATCATCTTCACTCATTAAATCGGGTATCTTTGGTTCATTATCATCTTCTTCAGCTATATTTAAATCAGGAATAATAGGGGATCCTGTTCTTGTATTATTGTTGGATGGGGATGGGATTGATCTATATGGGGACATTATTGGGGGTTGAATAGGAGATGACAATGGAGTATAGTATGTTGATTCCGTTGATAGAATTTTAGTTGGGGCAATGGGTATAATTGGTATCTTTGGTACATTTGAGTCTGTATATGGATGTGAATCTGATGATCTGCTAATACCATCCTCATCTGATAATGTATCAAGTGTTTTTAATGTAGCAACGCTATCATATCTTGATAGCCTCTCATTAATTGAAGATGATTGATCCTGTGGAATTGTTGAAACAGACCTTATGCTTGGTAAAGGATAATTTATATAAGGATTTGAGTAAATAGATGAAGTCCGAGAAGGGATTGGAGGCACAGCAGGTGAGGTCTGAGGTGGGTAAACAGATGATGCCGTGGATGAGGTTTTTATGGAGGATAGTGAATTAACGACGTACGGATTTGAATAAATAGATGAAACAGTCGAAGGAATTGGGGGTAAAACAGGTGAATAAATGGATGAAGTTGTTGAAACTGTCGAAGGATTTGGGGGCAAAGGGCGGCCAGAATAAACTGAAGAAGCTATTGAGTTTGATCTAGTGGGGGAATCAAAAGAGGTAGTGGCAGTTCTATAAGATAAAACGGTGGGCTGCCTCGATAACTCATCTTTTGAAGGTTTAGAGGGGATCTCAGGAGGCCGTGACATGTAACTGGTGGAAGTATATACAGACTACAGATCCCAGAGAAGAGGAAGATAAAAAAAAAGTGGGAAGCAAGAAGTGGGCAGCAGGGAGAAGCTGAAATGTTAAAATTATGTTTAAAAATAAATCTCCATTGCGGGTCGATTGTGGGAAACAAGGCTCAGATTCGGGAATTGAGAACTGGGAACTGGGAAATGAAATCTGGCAGGGATCACGACTTGTCAATTGCGCGGAGAGGAGGGAGTCAGTCTCTGAGCATCACATGGCTGCTATCACATGGAAGGTGTCACATGGAGCATTCCACATGATCGCGAGAGAGCAGATTCCAGATTCGAGCGTTCCTGGAGGCCAGCCAGAACTGGGGGAGATTTAATAATTACCCGCCCTTTAAGCCTCCTATGTATGTATGTATGTGTTTGCCACGCTTCCCAAAGAGGAAGCTGCCACAGATCCAAAAACATAAGCAAATTTCCTAAAATGGAAGCAGAAAAAACAGAAAACACGGCAGATGTTGCACAAATTCGCGGGAGACGCACTCCCAAATTCCAAGCACGATTGATGATTTATACCTTCTGATTCCCAGGGCTCTTCTTTGCTTGTGTTGTTTTCCTCTTCGTTTCACTTTCTTTCTCTTTTAAATATTTTTTTTCATTTTTACTCTTTTCTCTTTTTACTTTTTATTTCATAAATTTTAAGTGTCAGGTTATCAATATATAATCAAAAAATTACTACCCAACTGCTGTCATTCCTTTATCTATTTATCTAGTTTGGTACATTTGTTTGATTACACATTCTTTTAAACGAAAAATCCCTCTTTTATCGTTGTTTATTTTGACCTTCTAACGTTCCTTTATTATTATTATTACTACTACTACTAAATTACAACCTACCAATTTTTTTTGACTTTCCTTATTTACAATGTTATACAAGAATATCATTAAGACTTTGGCTGCTTCCAGTTTGATCGCCCAAGCTTTAGCTCAACCAGTGGCTCACTTACACCATAAACACGCTAAGAGAGCTGTTGTTACGGAAACCGTTGTTGTCACAGTTCAAGCTGGTGCAAACGAGGACGCTGAAACTGCCACTATCAATTACGTTCATGCTGAAACTTCAACAACTGCTGATGCCGATGCTACTTCAACAACAAATGCTCAAGTTATTCCAACTACAACTACTTCTTATGATGCTACCACATCTGCCGAAGCTGAAACTGAAACTTCAACATCTGCTGCTGCCGCTTCAACTGAATCTGCTTCAAGTGGTGATTTCTCTGCCGGTTCTAAGGGTATTACTTATTCTCCTTACACTTCATCCGGTGCTTGTAAATCATTATCTGAAGTTCAATCTGATTTAGCTCAATTATCTTCTTATTCTTTAATTAGATTATACGGTGTTGATTGTAGTCAAGTTGAAAACGTTTTACAAGCTAAAGCTTCTGGTCAACAATTATTCTTAGGTATCTATTACATGGATTCTATTACTGCTGCTGTTGAACAAATTGCTGCTGCTATTGAATCTTATGGTTCATGGGATGATGTTTACACCGTTTCCGTTGGTAATGAATTAGTTAACGGTGGTTCCGCTTCTGTCGCTCAAGTTGGTGAATACGTTAGTGAAGCTAGATCTGCTTTAACTTCTGCTGGTTACTCAGGTAAAGTTGTCTCTGTTGATACTCATGTTGCTATCATTAACAATCCAGGTTTATGTGAATTTTCCGATTACATTGCTTTCAATGCTCACTCTTACTGGGATGGTACTATTTACCCATCAGGTGCTGGTGATTGGTTATTATTACAAATGCAAAGAGTTTGGTCTGCATGTGGTGGTGATAAGAGTGTTTTCTGTGTTGAATCCGGTTGGCCAACACAAGGTAGCACTTATGGTGTTGCTGTTCCAAGTAAAGAAAATCAAGAAACTGCTATTAGTGCTATTGACGCAAGTTGTGGTGATTCAACTATTGTCTTCACTGCTTTCGATGATTTATGGAAGAACCCAGGTGATTACGGTGTTGAACAATACTGGGGTATTTACTAAGTTAAATTTTTTGTCTTTTGTTACTTCAGTAAATAAAGTTCATCTCGTATTGTGAGCGGTTGATACCTCTATATAAGCTTTCAGTGTTTTTTTTTCATTTTATATTTTTGACTTTTTATTTACTGATATGATATTTCTTTACTTATTATACTATGCTTTTTTATGAAACATTTTTCTTTTATTATTCATTTTTGCGTCTTTAAAAAAAAAAGATTATTATTTCAATGAATAATCAATCTTTTTTTTATTAGAAAGCAACTATATACAAGTCTCTTTTTTTTTCATTATTCAGTTTTACTCGTTTATATCAGAAATTGATATCCCCTATCTGATTGGTTCTTTGTTACACAATTTTCGCTAAAAAGTAAAAAGTAAAAAAAAAAACTTAATTGTTAAGAATATGGTGGAGCCGTAAATATAATGTTAAAAAAAGCAAAAGAAGAAAAAAAAGCAATCAACAAGGGAATTTGAATTGTGATTTTCGGAATCTCAAGATACCAAATAAGGTGACCAGAAATTTATAAATGAAAACTTACGAAAAAAGGTATGTTTGCCTAATTTGGGTTGATTTGTTTTGTTTAAAAGATACCAAAAGAAGGTTGAGGATCTGCCAAAGTGCGGATCCTGCTGGCAACGAATGAATGGTGAGACACTGGCAGGGTACTAAGGAGAAACAACAAGCCCATACGGAACGAAGTCTCCTCAGTCTCAAGGGAATTATACAATTGAATGGGAACGAGACCGGAGGAGTCTAGCGTGTCTCTCCTAAAATCTCACTCAATTGGTTACAACAACATAATACAAAAGAGGTGTTTTTATTGTCTTGGCTTTATACTAATTATTCAGACACATATTGGTTAAATTAAATTGTATTATGTTTTATGCTAATTGAATATATATAAATTATATATATATATATATATATATATATGGGTTTATTATATGTATATGGTTTTTTTTTCATATTGGCAAGAAGAGTTGGTGAAATCCAGATGCGCTCATTTAAAAAGGTGTGTTTATTTTTTTTGTGTTTTTTTTTTTTTGTCCGCTATGTTATGTTATGTTATAAATTGAAGGAGTCGTTCCTCCTTTGATTTAATTTGCGAATAAGTTTTTTTTTTTTTTAACTTGGCATTAGGCAATTTATATATACGAATTAGCTTAATTATATTTTCTGTAATTTATTCCAAGTGGTTTCAATAAATCATCGTGCTGCTGTTGTTTGTTGGTGTTTATATTTATACATGTTTTGAATAGATTACCGGGTTATGTAGTTGCCAAACGGTCACACAGCCGGACTTAGACTGTCTCCATAGATAAATCTGCCTGCCCCAGTAACAGCTTAGTCCTTAGGCGAGCTTAGTCGATGCTTCGCAGGCTTTCGCAGGCCCGCTGCCTGTCGCAAGCCTGACGTCCACTGCGTCCAGGGTGGAGAACCTGGAGCTATAAGTACTAAGCACGCTGGGAGCTTAGTGAGCTTGGGATTTTTGAAACAGCTAAGGATTATATAATTTATTATACAACAGCCACAGGTGCACACGAGATAGATTCATGTTCACGTGCAACGCATCACGATTTGTCCATCATGTGATATTTCCACGTGATTTAATTTCAATTATATAATTTCAAACGTAATTCTCCGCTTTGGATGATTCTTGCCCCCAAAAAAAAAAAATATTTGTTCTCCTTTCTATATATTGCAATTTTTGATGTCGTATTATATGCAATGTATGATTATTAATCTATCTTTATTATTCTACAATAGGCTTTTTTTTTTTGTTTTTTTGGAGAATCAGAAAGATTTAATAAATATATAAATAACCATGTTTAAGAATCTACTCTCGAAACTGCCTAAATCTCTGGCATCTCAGTTATCTCAAGCGAATAAATCTCAACTGCAACAAAGGTCATCATCTCAAACTACAATACTTCAAGCATTACAATCGAAATCACAAAATGGTAACTCTAACAAGAGCAACTTTCTTTCTTCTTTACAATTAAAGAATAATAACAGTATACGAAATTATACAACACCATCGATGTCATCACAACAAGGTAAAGATCAACAGGGTCCAGGTGGTAACGTTGATGTTGCCATCCCCGCTGATTTAGATGAATATGAAGCTAAAATATATCGTCTCTTACAAAATGAATTTGAACCTGATGTTTTATCCGTGAGGGATATAAGTGGTGGTTGTGGATCTATGTTTGCAATTAGTATCGAAAGTAAGAAATTTAAAGGTTCTAGTATGATTAAACAACATCGTATGGTTAATGCATTCTTAAAAGATGAGATTGAAAAATGGCATGGATTACAGTTGAAGACTAAAGTCTCTAAAAGTTAACATTAATTCGTTTCTCCCCTCCCCTTATATCATTACTACTATTCTTATTATTATTATTATTATTATTATTATTATATTCTACTCTATTTTAATACATGTTTATAAAGTTTCAATAGTTTAATTTTTTTTTTTTAACTTAAACGTAAGATAATATAATTAAAAATAAAATCTTCATATATATATATATATATATTATGTATATATGACTTTTAACCAACAACTTCTTCAGTTTCTTCCAAGATAACTTCTTTGATCTCTTCAATAACTTCTTCTTTAACTTTAGTTCCTTCATCAACTAATCCTAATTCTCTTAAATGAGCAACAGCTTGTTTTCTCCATGCTGTCCATTCTTGTAATAATCTCTTTCTATTCAAGATAATTTCTCTTAATTCAGCATCAGCTTCCATTGCATCAGTTTCTTCAAATTGTGCAGCATATTCTTTCAAATTCTTTCTAACCTTCTTTCTATCATTAGCACTTAATAATGATGTTGGTCTTGGTCTCCATTCAAATTCTTTAAATCCATCAACTGATTCTTCTCTAAACATATTACCAACCATAGTATATAATTTATAACCATTTTCAACTTTATGCTTCCAAGCTGATGACCAACCTGCTAAGAATCTTCCAGCTGGTTCCCATGCCACCATAGTTAAACCTTTATGTTCATGTTCATTTAATAATTTAACGTTAGATGAAACCTTTGATGCATTTTCATTATCGTTCTTATCAGCATCACCTTCATAATCAAAATCAAAGAAATCCAGAACACCATTAACACCATTAACTGTAGCAATTGCAACAAATCTACCTCTTGGTGAGAAATGAATTTGATTACAGAATTTCTCCTTGATAATCTTAAATGGTAACCATTTTTTAACAACTGTTGCTGTAGTATTAACACCTTTTTTACCTTGAATCTTTTTATCTTCAACATCATAGAAAGTAACGTTATTACATGCAATAGCAGGATTAGCATTTGGATTATACAGATGAGAAATTGTAACAAATCTTTCACCTTTTGGTTCCCATTGGAAACAAGTAACCAATTCCTTCATTTCAATTTTTTCAACAGGGATATCCTTTTCTGATAATTGAAGAATTTCCAAGTTGGTAAATTGTGTCTTCTTAGATTTAGTATGTCTATCAACTTTACAAGCTAATGATTTGGATTCATCGTGCCAGAACATCTTAACATCAGAAACTTGGAATAAGTTAACAGTTCTTAAAACTTTCTTTGATGGTAATTGCATGATAGCAACTCTAGCAGATTGATTGGTTGATTCTGGAGTCCAATAAGATAAGATAACTTCAGGTTCATCATTCTTTCTTGTTGTTGATAATCTAACACCAGATGGTGCAAATTCAAATTCTTGAATACCATCAATTTTAACTGGTTTCTTGTCCAGTAATTGGAATTCTTGTGTGGTATCATAGATAGCTAGAGCATCTGGTCCCATTCTAGCACAATATTTGTCATCATATGACCATTTAATTAATGGCCATGGCATAGTTGTTTGTTTTTCTAAAGTTGGAGGTAACGCAAATGTTCTCACTGGTAAACCTGATTGTAAATCCCAAATGGCTAATTTATGACCAGCAGATTCTTCTTTGAATAAACATTGAGCTCTAGCTGGATGATCATCAGGTGGGATAGAAATTGGTTCTGGTGATAATGTAACCAAGTAATTTTCATTTGGAGAAACATCAATTAATCTAACACCTGGATGTAAGAATCTCTTAATTCTATCAAATTTTTCACCACCCCATGATTGAACACCGTGAGGGAACAAAGAGAATAAGAAAGTACCCTTTGGTGAAAATTTCATGAAAGCAGATGTCCAGTGAGCTCTTGGTTCAATAACTTCTTCAGGTTGTAAATCTTTCTTGTTCCAAAAGACACCAACAACATCATTGTAATGTAACATAAATTGATCACGTCCTGATGGATCTAATAACCATGATTTCATGTAACCATGGGATTGGTAGTTATCAATAACAGGTTCTTCAAATTGATCCTTAACAGCACCTTCAAATCCATATTTTTCAACATCAGATAATTTATTGACTAATAATCTATGTTTAACATCCAATTTTTTACCGTTTAATAATTTAACAGCTTTACTGGCATTTGAAGCATCTTCAAATTGAATGATTAAGTAACCTTTACTCTTACCATCTTCAATAGGCATGTACATATCAACAACCTTACCTGCTTGTGTAAATAATTTACCTAAAACTTTCTTTAACATTGGTGCCTTGGCTTCTGGTGCAATTGGTGCACCATCACAGACAACGTAGTTATCAAAGTTTAATTCTGGTTCATTAACGGCATATTTCTTCTCTAAATCGCTGAAATCGATTTGAGATAGATCAACCTGTGATTCATCAAATGTGACTGGTTCTGGCATATTGAATGGTTGATTGTCTTTGATTAGTATTCAAATAAATCAAAAGGTTGCTTGATCTATTTCTACACTCCTTTTTGTTTTCATGTCCAACTTTTCAGTCCGTGAAAGAAAAAAAAAAAAAAGAGAATAAAGTAGTGCGTGGTCTAATTTGTGAAAGGCAGGGTAACATACCTCACAAAGAAGTCGCTGTCGTGTGCGTGTGCGGTGGGTGTGCTATGCTATCCTATTTTAACTAGAGATCGAATTTTGATTCTTGATGCTTTACCTTTATCTAGAGTCATTCCTGAATGATAATATTGATTGATCAATAATTACAAAATATTCTTACAATTTCTTCAATGCATTTACTGTTAGTTTTCGGATTAAACAGATAGGAATAAGGATCAAACTGATATAGGCGGAGGTATCATAGATCTGTAGCGAATTGGGTATAAAATTTCCAGCGATCTTGGAAAATGGGATGATTTCACACAAAATATTCAGGCTTGCTTTGTACGGAAGCCTTTTGTTTTTTTTATATACATTACATTTATAGGTGATAATCAGGCTAATGTGGGAAATCTCGGGAGATTTAGAACGTCAATAAAGTATAACTTTAGCATATATGTTAATTTTGACACCTTGACTCAACCGTCAAAAACCCACAATTACTAAAAAAAACAATGGATTACGATCCGCAACAACAATACAAGATTCCTCTCAGTGGATGAATACGTTGGAAGCTTTGCCAACCAGCATTAAAGGTGGGATTAAAAAAGGTAAGATGTAACACCGGCCACTATTAAATTTAGTGGAGCTTTTCATAATCAGCGTGGAAATCTATTATTAAAGATTGCGGTTACCGACGACGCACGCACAAGTTCACACAACTGCCTATTTGGGAAGGAATTCTCTTTGTTGCCGTTCTATTATATGCTATAATGAATTATATAATCGATTTGATCTTGAATTACTAGGCGCTCCTCTAGCTCTTCTTACTGCCATACCTTTAAGGTTTACAATCAGCTGTATCAACCTGGTATGCGATATTTGTGTAATTAGTGCCAATATAGTGTTATATTACCAACTGATAAAAAATCTATTCCCTTCATGCGTTGTGGAGTAACTATTTCGAGGACACAAATGACAGCCTGCCTAACACCGAGATGGCCCACCCCCCTTGAAATTTTCAAAAAGATGGAACTAGCCATCGCTGACATCAGCATTTACCACATTCAGCAGCTACGGATAGTGTTCCCAGTTACCGGATAAGGAACACGCCGCAGAGATAAACTCCCAGGGATTTGATTGCCGCATCCGGCAATCCCTTCAGTGACAAACATCTCTATCTCTGATCAATTTCAACCGTTATATAAACTTGATTCATTCTCCAACTTTTTCAAAAACTTTATCTAGTCATTTTAAATCGTTTCTTTCTTATTGGTAAAAGTATCAAAGATCAAATCTTTTTATAGTTTCTTTTAATTACATCACTTTTAAAATGGAAAGATTATCTCAAATTGCTTCTCAAGCTACCGCTGCTTCTGCTGCTCCAGCCAAACCAGCTCATCCTTTAGATCCATTATCTACTGCTGAAATTAAAACAGTCACTAACACTGTTAAGTCATATTTCGCTGGTCGTGATATTTCTTTCAACACTGTTACTTTAAGAGAACCAACTAAGAAATCATTCTTACAATGGAAGGAAGAAGGTGGTCAAATGCCACCAAGATTAGCTACCTATGTTATCTTAGAAAGCGGTGTTCCAGGTGTTAAGGAAGGTTTAGTTGATATCGGTACTCAATCTGTTATTGAAACTAGATCTTTAGAACAAGTTCAACCAATTTTAACCGTTGAAGATTTATGTTCAACTGAAGAAATCATTAGAGCTAACCCAGATGTTATCGCTCAATGTGTCTTATCAGGTGTTCCAGCTACTGAAATGCACAATGTTTACTGTGATCCATGGACTATCGGTTACGATGAAAGATGGGGTGCAGGTAAGAGATTACAACAAGCTTTAATGTACTACAGATCTGATGATGATGATTCTCAATATTCTCATCCATTAGACTTCTGTCCAATTGTTGATACCGAAGAAAAGAAAGTTATCTACATTGATATCCCATTAAGAAGAAGAAAAGTCTCTAAGCACAAACACGCTAACTTCAACCCTCAAGATATGATCGCTAAATATGGTGCTATGAGAACTGATGCTACTCCAATTAACGTTACTCAACCAGAAGGTGTTTCTTTCAAGATGGATGGTAATGTTATGTCATGGTCTAACTTCAAATTCCACATTGGTTTCAACTACAGAGAAGGTATTGTCTTATCTGATATTTCTTATAACGATCACGGTAACGTCAGACCAATTTTCCACAGAATGTCATTATCTGAAATGATTGTTCCTTACGGTTGTCCAGATTACCCACATCAAAGAAAGCACGCTTTAGATATCGGTGAATATGGTGCTGGTTACATGACTAACCCATTATCTTTAGGTTGTGATTGTAAGGGTGTCATTCACTACTTAGATGCACACTTTGCTGATAGAGCTGGTGATCCAATCACTATTAAACATGCTGTTTGTATTCACGAAGAAGATGATGGTTTATTATTCAAGCACTCAGATTTCAGAGATAACTTTGCTACTTCTATTGTTACTAGAGCTACCAAATTAGTTGTTTCTCAAATTTTCACTGCTGCTAACTATGAATATTGTATTTACTGGATCTTCATGCAAGATGGTTCTATGAAATTAGATATCAAGTTAACCGGTATATTGAACACTTACATCTTAGGTGATGACGAAGAAACTGGTCCATGGGGTACAAGAGTTTATCCAAATGTTAACGCACACAACCATCAACACATGTTCTCATTAAGAATCCATCCAAGAATTGATGGTGATGGTAACTCTGTTGCTATGGCTGATGCTAGACCTTCTCCATACCCATTAGGTTCTCCAGAAAACATGTACGGTAACGGTTTCTACTCACACAAGACTACTTTCAAGACTGTCGATGAATCTAAGACTAACTACGAATCATCAAGTGGTAGAACTTGGGATCTATTCAACCCTAACAAAGTTAACGCTTACTCTGGTAAGCCACCTTCATATAAATTGGTTTCTACTCAAACACCTCCATTATTAGCTTTACCAGGTTCTATTGTTTCCAAGAGAGCTCCATGGGCTTCCAACACTGTTACAGTTGTTCCATATGAAGAAGGTAGATTATACCCATCTGGTGATCACGTTCCTCAATGGTCTGGTGATGGTGTTAGAGGTATGAGAGAATGGGCTGCAGATGGTAGCGCTAACATTGAAAACACTGATGTCTTATTCTTCCACACTTTCGGTATTACTCACTTCCCAGCTCCAGAAGATTTCCCATTGATGCCAGCTGAACCAATTACCGTTTTATTAAGACCAAGACACTTCTTCTTAGAAAACCCAGGTTTAGATATCGTTCCATCTCACGCTATGACTACCAAACAAGCTAAGAAGGCTACCAACTTAGAAGTTAAGTCAAAGACTGATACTACTTCAAGATTGGCATTTGAAAACACTTCTGCTGCTGGATGCTGTACCAGATTCACCAAATAGAGTGTTAGATGTCTAATGTATATTCCTTCCTTCCTTCTTTGAAAATTTTTAATTTAGTCTTATAGTTTAGTTATCATATTCTTTTTTCTCTTCTTCTTTTTTGTATTTCGTTCTCTGGTTTTCTTTTCCTTTCTTTCATTTATATAGTGATATTTATAATATTTATAATTTTATTCAAAATTCAAGTTTTGTACCTCTAATATTTTTTAATTTAAGCGTAAAAAATAAAAATTTCCATATTAAATACTAAAAAAAAAATTAAATCGTTCATTTTTATTAAATAAACAAAAAGAGAATACATAGAACCACCAATGCCACTATTAGACACCATTATTAGGGACCAATTCATCAAATTGAGCCAACAACGCTTCCATTCGATCTGGTGGCAGATCGTCATCTCCACCTCCAAAATCCAAATCGTTACCTCCATTGTCACCGTTACCACCTCCTCCCATATTCATATCATCCATGTTTAGATCTCCCATGTCCATATCCATATTCATGTTAAGATCATTCATATCATCCATGTTCAAATTCATGTCCATATTACCCAGATCCATGCCTAGCAACTGATCATTATTATTACCGGTGGAATTATCGTTATTACTATTGCTGTTATTGTTGGTGTTAGAATTGTTACTGCTATTGTTGTTGCCACTACTGTTATTAGATGAATTATTAGTATTATTATTGTTGTTGCTATTACTGGCATCGTTCACATTTCCAGCAATTGGATCGTTCAAAAAGTCCATGTTTAAATCGTTAAAGTTGTTTTGATTGTTACCAATTGACTGCTGAAACATGTCATTTATTGGTGTTTGATTTTGTGATTCTTCAAATATCATGAAGTCGTTTGATATATCATCGTTACGACTACTAGAGTTGTTATTGTTCATTGTGGCGTTATTGTTATTAGGATCTGATGGTTGATCAAAGTTAAAGTTATCGAGGTCCAAATCTAAGACTAAATCGTCGGTATTAGAATTAAACTGGTCAGCCATAGCCTGCTGTTGCTGAGCTTTTAACTTTGCCTCTTCTTCAACTTTAAGTCTGATTTTTTCAAGTTCTTCTTGTTTCAATCTTTCTGCTGCAGCAGCTGCAGCTTTTTGTGCTTCTTCTTCTTGTTTCTTCTTCAATTCTTCTTCTTTTTTCTTCAACGCCTCTTCCTCTAATTTCTTCTTTATTCTCATTTCTTCTTCTAATTTCTTGCGCAATTCTTCATCTTTCTTTGCTTTAATCTTTAAATAATTTAACACATACTCAGTATCTTTCAACTCTAAGTTGAAATCATCGAGAACTTGATTGTATCTATCAAAATCTTTCTTCAATAACTCCGTCAATGGCTTCAGTAATGAATCATTATTGTGAGGGGTTAAGGTTGACGTGGAGTTATTGCTAATTCTATATGTAAGCTTGTCTAGTATAGTAGCCGACGTGATAAACACATTATCGGCTGAATCTTTCAACAAATTGTTCATTGCTGACCCGGATATACTGAAAGACTCGAAAAAAGGAAAGTAACAAAACCCGGAGAAACTGGACGGGTATTCTTATCTATTTTGGCATAAATTTCAATTTTCGTCTGTTAAAATGATGTGCGTCCATCGACGCGTCGAAACAAAACTTACAGGCCATCAAAATATGCGTTCTGATCACATGATCATCACAGTGCACAACTACAGTGCACAAAAACGAATAATAACTCAGAGTTATGCGAGACACGGTGGAAGTGCCTGCTGAGAATTGGAACTGCCGGGGAGACGAGCGCGCTGTCCATTCCGGGAGCCCGCGCGAACTGCTGGCCAATCAGCGGGGGCAATTCTGAGGCCGCTATTGGCGTCCTGCTGAGCGAGAAAGTTGATGAAAAGTGTCTGGTTGAACTATATTGTTGTTATAAGGGATCACCTACTAGATCCGTTCGATTAAACCTTAACATCCACTAAATCAAAGATAAAATGTTCAGACAAACTATCAGAACTTTAGCTAGAGTCAACAGATTGGCCGGTGTGAGAACATACGCTGAAGCTGCCAACCCAGATGTGTTGAAGTTGTCTTTGACCACTCCTCACGAAGTAAGTTAATTTAAAGAAGTGATTCATTTACTGGACCCAATTGCACCATATACTTATTTTTATATGACTGGATTGATTACAATTGATTATTTTGAATGCATTGAGAAAATTTATTTTTATCGTCTTATCTTACAACATCCGTTTCAAACAGCTTATCACCTATCCAGATTGTTTATTTGCAAATTCGTTCAATTAAAACAAGAAATTTGAATATTTTAAGCAATAGAAAGAGAGATAGCCATTTTGGCAATCAATTGATTTTTGACAATGGCAATAATTGAATTATCCAGAAGAAATAAAGTAAATAATAATCGTAACCATTGAGAATTATAATACTAACACACATATTTATCAAATTTATCTACAGGCTTACATCGTTAACAAAGAAGTTACTCAAGTCAACATCCCAGCTGCTTCCGGTGAGATGGGTGTTTTGGCTCAACACGTTCCAGTTGTTGAACAATTGAACCCAGGTGTTATCGAAGTTATTGAATCTTCTGGATCAACCAAATATTTCATCTCCGGTGGTTTCGCTTCAATCTTACCAGATTCCAAAATTAACATCACCACTGTTGAAGCTTACCCATTAGATGCTTTCTCTTCTGAAACCGTTAAGCAATTATTATCTGAAGCTCAAAAGAATGCTTCATCTGCTGACGAAGCTGTCGCTGCTGAAGCTGCTATTGAAGTTGAAGTTTTAGAAGCTTTACAAGCTGCTGGTATCTAAATCTTTCCTTTTTTGAAAAATAATTGATAGCAACATGTTTAAAAAAATATTAGAGCAGCATAGTCGTATGCTTTTTGTAACGTTCTCATTTTAGTTTTTGTTTTTTTTTTACATTTATTTGATATATCTTTTTATTTTCTGTTTTGACCATTCAGTAAAAAAAATCTTCTACATTTTTTTTTTTTTTTTGATTTTGGTTACTTTTATATGATTATTACATTCTTACTCCCATTGAAATGAATCTCTTTAAGAAAAAAATACACTATTCTTTACGATTTTGTTATTTGTAGCATCCAGAGTCAGCGATCGTGATTCGTAAATTAAAAGTGAACTCGCAGCGAGGAACGTTTTACGAGTTTCCTAAAATGGTAGTACGTTATAGAGAATTATTGTCTATACGATCTTTTTTTTTATTTCTCTATTTTTGTCTGTTTGTTTATTTCTGTATTTATTTATTCTGATGAGATTTGGTCAACTACATGGCAAATGGAGGATATAGGGCATTCAGATGCAATAGAAAGTGTAGGGAAACTTATTCTTGCAGGATTCGAAGGTCATGAGTGCACACCTGATTCACATGCCGAACGGTTAATCAAAGTCCATAAAGTACAATCGTTCATTTTAGGAACCAAGAACTTCAAAAATGCATCCCAACTATACAATTTAGTTAACTCACTCCAAAGATTGGCGTTAAATGAAGGTTATAAGTATCCGTTATTGATCGCTATTGATCAAGAACTTGGATGCTGTAATGATTTATACGATTTAGAATCGATAACTCAATTTCCAGGGGCTATGGCATTAGCTGCCAGTGGCGATTTGCAGTTGATTACTGATGTTGCAGAAGCTGTAGCTATTGAGTTGAAAAGTTTAGGAATTAATTTATATATGGGGCCTGTTCTCGATATTTGTTCCAGGATGTCAAATCAGTTGATTGGAGTTCGCTCATTCGGTAGTTCTGTTGAAGATGTCACCAAATATGCTTATGCCTTTGCCAAAGGATTGAAAAAAGGTGGAATATTAACTTGTGGTAAACATTTTCCTGGTATGGGATCATCTTTCATTGATAACGTGTTGGAATTACCAATGCTATTGGAGACAAGCTCTCAGTTAGAGTGTTTTAACGTGTTACCTTTTAAGAATTTAATTGATTTGGATATTATAGACTCAATACATGTTGGAGGTGTAGCAGTTCCCAATGTTTCTCCAAACGAAGTGCATGCTTGCCTTTCACCTGTTATTGTTCAAAAGTTGTTACGGAAAAACTTGGGATTTGAAGGTGTTGCTATCTCTGAATGTTTAGAATTAGAGGCCTTATGTCGTAATATTGGTTTAGGGCAAGGTGCTGTCTTGGCTATATTATTTGCCAGATGTGATATCGTTATTGTTTGCAATGATTATATTTATCAGCAGGAAGCATTAGAGAGTTTACTTAAAGCCTATGAATTTGGTAGTTATGAACTTATATTCAATGAAACTTTGAGGCGAATTGACAGTCTTTTACAAAAATTGGATCCTTGGGATACGGTATTAAATAATCTCCCCGTTTTAACAGATGATATATGGGAAAAACATCAAAGGTTGGCCATTGAAGCTTATGAAAGATCGATTACTCTGGTTAGAGATTATGATGAAATATTACCAATCTCGAAATTCTTCAAAAAGAAAGGTGAATCTGATTCAGAGATCAATACAGATAATGATAGTAGCGCCAATGAAAATAACCATATTGATAATAATAATAGTAACAGTAACAATACTGTATTGCTACTTACTCCTTTACTTGCGCAGATCCATCAAGATTTGCATAACAAAACAAAATTGATTCCTCAAGCAAAACAAGATAGATTATTTCCTGGAGAAAGTATTTTTCAAGAATTAGGTGTTCAGTTGGCTGAATTCGATACCAATAAAAATTACAAAGTTGTACATACATCGTATACTGCAAATGGATTGACAACTTTGCAAGAATCGTTGATTGACAATGCAAAAGTTGTCATACTAGTTTGTGCTGAAGCTTCAAGAAATATGTATCAAATTGGTATCGCTAAGCATATCAACGTACTCTGTGGTAACTCAAAGCGGTTAACTTCATTCCATGTTAAAAAGCCTATGATTCTTATATCGGTAGCATCACCTTATGATTTCTTGTATCATAATGGTATTGGTTCAACCTATATTTGCACTTATGATTATACTTCTAACGTTTTAGCACATTTACCAGCAGTTTTATTTGGAAAATTGAAACCAACAGGTGTTATCCCTGGAGAATCGAATAAAACCGAAACTGACTCAAAAGAAGATTTCTTATTTGCCATGACACCAGGTATTACAGGTTCCACACCTGCCAATAAATCATTAAGCATGCTATTGAATGATTCATCATCTAATCAAGCTTTAATAAGCAGTGATTCTTCTTCACCTCTAAGTTCAACTACTAGCTCAAAAGTAATGGAAGAAAATTCTGTATTCTTTGATTCCATGCAAAGAAGAAAAAGAAATAAACTAGGTAAACCATGGTTAGTTGAAAAATTTGATATCTCCAGAGATATGACAAATTTAGCATTATTGTTGAAAAATTCCTTACCCGGTGAATTTTATGATAATATCAATTCAAGATTTATGAATAAACTTCACCAATTGTTATTAGAGAATAAAGATGAACAACATCATTTTGTTGTTAAAAATTCAACGTTGAATGTTATGTACGGTATTATATTCACTTGGGTGGATCCAAATTCAACTCATGGTCGTATTTTATTCATTGTTGTCGATAGAACCAAGAGAAGACAATCGATAGGTGAAAGTCTTCATCAACATGCGGCTAAGTATTTAAGTATGGATAGAGGTTGTAAAAAAATTATTCTTGGTTCTACTTTCCCGATGTTTGGTTTTATTGGTGGTAAGTTCATGGAAGATTTGTTTACATTTTGGCATTTTTTGGATAGCAATGGATCAAATGATACATCATTGTTGAATATTAGTGGATCTTCAAGTTTAATTTTAAACTTTTGTCGTAGTGTTGGATGGGCAAACCCTAAACATTACAAGAAAACTTTTAAAAAGGAAAAAAAACATATTCTTTATTTAAACTTGAAAGATTGGAAATTAAGTGATAAGTTGGTGAAACAATTAAAAGTGGTTGGAATCAAATTTGAAATTTGTGATGAACATAGTGAATTGATTGATTTAATAAGAAAAAATGAATTCAAATTACCTAACCACGACGAAGAATCAAGATTTATTGAAATTTACGAACATGTATCTGTATACATAGCAAAAGAAGCGAACAAAACAACAAACGATTCCCTTATAATAAAAGCAATAGAACCAACTTCAAACACTTTAGTTGGTTCCATTATTTTATTTAATAATAGATCCGGACTATCCAAATACTATCCGTTTATGGAAAATATCACCACAAACCCAAATGAGATAACTTGTGGATTGACTGGTCTATTTGTTGATTCAAGTTACGAATCATTGGATGCAGTAGTCAAGTTAGGATTGATTTGTACCGGTGTGTCCTTCGTTAAAAAGTTTGGAATATCCAAGTTGTTGTTAGTTGATTGTTCTGACTCTCAGATGACAGAGTTGATGGACAGTGGATTTACCATTTATAGGGATTATTGTGGACTATATGGTATTAAGAATAGTTACGAGTGGGTCATCTAATGTTTCATAGGATTGATACGAATGCCGTATTTTTATGTAATTATAGTTTAATATATCGGAAATATTTTTTAAAGTAAAAAGAAAGAAAGAATTCTGAATCCAACAAAACAAAAAAAAATAGATGTTAATAATATAAATAACAAAAACGGCAAAAAACACAGTACGAATAATTAAATCAAGTAAATACACATTTAAGTTAAATTATAAAAATCAAATGAAATAAAACATAGTAAAAGTACACTAGTGGAAGACACATAAATAGTTTAGTTTAAGAGAGAAAAAAAACACACAAAATTAAAAAAAAAAAAGAAAAAGGGAAATACAATAATAAAAACATAACGAAAAAGTACTGAAAAAAGCAATAGAAAAAATATCAATTAACAAAATTTTTTGTTTTAACCCGACCAATATCTGTATAACTGTGGAGCTTCAAAACTAACTGGTTTTAATTCTTCATCAATAACGCTCGCAAGATTGTTGTTATTGTTTTCATTATCATTAGCACCACTATCATCAAAGTCTAAAACATTCAATGATTTACTAGGTGGCTTCATAATCATTTCCTTAGCCTCTTTGATTAATCTATGAGCTGCAGCTCTGTCTTCAGCAGTTGGTTCAACAACAGTTGTCGTAGTTGTAACTGTGCTTGTAGAAGCAGGTTCTTGAGTAGTAGTAGCGTTTGGCTCACTATTATCATTAGCAATAGCAGTAGTAGGCAAAGTAGAATCAGCCGAAGTAGTACTAGTAGTGGCAGTAGTTGTAGTGGCAGTGGCAGTAGTAGTGGTAGTGGCAGTGACATTGGCAGAAGATGTAGCAGCATTATCAGTTGTGGTAGTTTCTGATTCCGCATCTTTCATTTCAACATCTTTTTGAGTTTGTGTGGTGATTGTCTTGGATTCCAATAATTCAATGGCTTGCAATAATTTAGAAGAAACCGAGTTAGTTGTCTTGAATAATGACAGTTTATCCAAGAAAAGTTCATCGTTTTTAACAATTAATTGTTTTCTTTGGAATTCGTATTCTTGTTCTAAAGTTGTCAATTTAGTCAATTTTAGATCAACAATCTTCATTTGATTATTTATGATGTTAACTAACGATTTGTTCATTTCTCTTTCCTCATAAGATGCTAAAACATGGGATCTAGCACCAACAAGACCAAATGATGAAGTTGCCGCTTCTTTGACATCAGTTAAAATATCAGTTCTCTCTTCTTCTTCTTCATTCGTCTTATCTTTACCTTTATTCAATTTTTCTTCTAATTTCGCATCAATTATCTTGATAGCTCTAGTCGATGAAGCAACAGCAACCTCAGGATCAACTAACATCACTAGGAAGGCTAAAGTTGACATTATTGGATTGTCATTCGATGAAAAAGTTAAGTTTGGAACATATTTCAAAGGTCCTAGTTGATCTCTATTCTGCTCCAAGAATTTGTCTTCTATTGGTAATTGTAAAAATCTAATGATACATTCTTCAGGAGTCTTGTTACCAACATGTTCCGAAACTTTATACCAATCATTTTTGAAATCTCTAACACCTTCTAGCAATTTTTTCAAAGATTCCTCATCCCAGCCTCTATTAATATCTGGTTTTATTATCTTTTGTCTCTTTGCATTTGGTTCATCGGATCCATTTATCTTTTCTCCATTCATTAATTCTTTAACTCTTTTCAAAT
Organism: Ogataea ovalis; assembly: GCA_030556425.1. NCBI lineage: Eukaryota > Fungi > Ascomycota > Pichiomycetes > Pichiales > Pichiaceae > Ogataea > Ogataea ovalis. The sequence continues at coordinate 118,118 of JAKTTZ010000020.1, forward strand.
CCGGGAATTGACTAGGTGGTTTATAAGATTCAAATGGGAACATTCCTTTAGGTGTATCCAAATCAACTGTGAAATCACCTGAAAATGGAGGTTCTATAGGAACAGGTCTTGTCTCAGGATCAACCTGATAATTGATCAATCCCCATTTATCTAAGAATCTATGGACTCTTAATAATGTACCTGCATCACCGACTAAATTTCTTCTCACGGCAGTAAAGGACAAATATTCATTAGGATTTAATCTGTAAGCATTAATCATAAAGTTTCTATATTTTGCATATATCTGTGGAGTTTTGTTCTTGTTGAATCCATTGAAAAATTCTGGTAATGACTCCTTTTCAATCTTGTGAACTTTTCTCATTGAAAACCACGAGGAATATGATGGTAAAACTATAGTATGTGTTTGTTTTATTAAGGCAGAAATAGGCTCTGTTGGTTCTGAATAAGATGATGCAGCTGTAGAGGCTGGTGGCGCACTTGAAGAAGCTGCTACCACGGCAGCAGTCTCACTAACAGGAGGTGTGTCCAATTCCATTTCATCTGTTGGTTTAGCAAGTTTACTCTCTGTTTGTAGTGGGGGTGTTGTTGATTTTTCAATTTTCAATACTTGAGAATCGGTTTCTTTCTCTTTTTCTTTTTTATCGTCTTCGTCATCCTCATCATCGTCTTCTTCATCGTCGTCGTCATCATCTTCAGCATCGCTTTCATCAGATTCGTCACTTCCATCACTACTGCTCTCTCCACCACTGCTTGATTCTTCTTTTTCTTTTTTCAATTCAGGTGTTTCATCAACAATATGTGATGGTAATTCCTCCAATGCATCAACCATTTCTTCATCTGGATTCTCAGTCATATCAACTTCCATTGAATCATGTCCAGGGTCAAGTAGTGACGTCGTTAACTCGACAGTATCTGTTGTTGGAAGTTGAGGTTCTTCTTTTGTTTCTTCCGTTTTTTCTTGCACATCTTCTTTTTTGTCTGATTCTATAGCCGTCACTTCCAACGTTTTATGAGGTTCGGGTGTTTCTTTTTTACTTTCTTCGTCTGAATCGTCCTCCATGTCTTCATCATCATCGGATTCGCTTTCCTCTTCTTGTATGTTCTCATTTGTATTGGATTCAGTTTCGATTTCTTTTGGAGTTTCAGATGGTAGCTTTATTTCTTCCTTTGCTTGCTCAGGTAAAACAGGATTCTCTTGTTGTTGTTCTTGAACTTGTTGTTCCTGCACTTGCTCTTGTGCTTGTAAAGGCTCTTGTGCTGGCTCTGAGTCCTGTGCTTGCACTTGCACTTGCACTTGTGCTTGTTCTGAGGTCTTGTTATCATCTTTTTGCTCTAATTCTTGTAAGACCACAGAACTAACTTCTGGAATTGCAACTGGAATATCTTCTTTTTTCTCCTCTTCCTGCTCGACAACTTTGTTTTCTGCTTTGCCGTCACCCTCATCGGCTTCTTCTGCATCATCTTCATCTCCTTCTTCATCATCGTCGTCATCTTCATCATCGTCATCCTCCTCGTCGTCATCGTCATCGTCGTCCTCTTCTTCTTCTTCCTTTCCTTCAGCTGCTTCTTCCACTTTATTGTCTTTTTCTGCAGACTCTTGAGTCTCTTGAGTCTCTATTGTGGAAGGTAATTCAGCAATTACAGGTTGGTTCAAATTTTCAGAATCCTGAGGGGAAATATGAGCAATGAGGTCTTCTATTTCTTTTGGCTCATCGTTAACAGGAATTTCTTGTTGAACATCAGGTTGAAGATCATTGACAGGTTCTTCTGTAACGCCCAAGTTTTCAGATTCACTAACGGGATTACTTTGTTCAGTTTCTTGTTCCTGTTCAGGTTCCTGTTCCTGTTGTTGTTCCTGTTCTTGTGTGTTTTCCTCTTGTTGAACCTCTTGAAGTACTTCCACTTGTTCCTGTTTTGTTTCCTCGGTCGGTTCCATGGCTAGGTTTATTTATTCAACAAAACAATAACTAGAACAAGGAATATTTCGTAATCAATGTGAAAAAAATTTATCAATTTCTACCAATTACTGTTATGTTGTACATACAGTTTTGCCAATTACGCAGCGTGTTTGTCATGTAAGGCTCGTTGTTTTGGTTGTTGCAGTTTTGCAAACTGCCGATTGTCGATAGAGGTGTTTTTTTGGCAGTTAGCTTTATTTTGGATTATTCATGGATTACGTAAGTCTTTTTTTTTTAAATTTTGTTTTTTTTTTGTTTTTTCGTTTTTTCGTTTCTGCGTTGGGAGGGCCCCCGGTCCGGATATAATTTTGTGTGGGTTTGCTTCACAGCCTCGAGTTTTAGGCTGGCTGGCTTTTCCTGTTAGGCTTTTTGATGGATCGATGGGCATCCATGTTTATTCCCCGCCTATTATTAGTTTGAAAGCCGTTGGGTTGAACCTTGTTTCTCTGTTGCTACACAACATATACTATATAGACACACATATATACATTATAGATAAGCTACTATTGCAGATGAACTCGATCGCACGATTTTCAAAGTTTACCACCTTGTCTACACTATCGTTTGGTTTAGGATTGGCGATCTTTGGGAGACCATGGCCGGAAACCGGGACATCTAAAATCATTTCTAGTAGTCAACAATCACTAGCCATTTTAGAATCCATCAAGTCAAACAGTACTTATCAAAAGCTTTCTTCTCCAGGATCAACTTATCGGTTGATGCTTGCGTCCCAGTTAATCCCGGAAGCGCACAGAGTGAACCATGTGGGGCAGGGTATTCTAAATTCTCCAAAGCATCTAGCTATTGATCCAATCATCTTCATGGATGATGATCAAGGATCTTTTTACTCTTTTTCTCATCTTGGATCTAATCTAGTGGGTAGAGATAATAAGGTTCATAATGGTGTAATTGCAACGTTATTAGATGAATCACTTTGCTTTTGTGGGTTTGCAAAATTACCTAGTAAAAGAGGTGTTACCGCACAATTAAATATTGAATTTAAAGATAAAGCTCCACCTCACTCAAACGTTATGTTGGTGGCAAAAGTGGTTGAAAGTAAAGGACGCAAATGTGTTATCAAAGGTCATATTGAAACCATTCCTAGTAGTTCTAAAGATAAAGTGATAAGAGTTGCAGATGCAACTTGTATTTTGGTGGAGCCTAAATGGTTCAAATATTTAAATTGGGTCCCGCTTTTCGCATAGGGAAATGTAATGCAGTATTCCGTTCTTTTTTTTTGTTTTTGTGTGTTCGATAGTTATGTTTGGGCTTTTTTCAAAAATTTTCGATCTTATTGTTTTTAATGTTGGATAGTTATGTTATGTTATAGTTAGTTAGAAAGTTATATATATATATATAGTGACTTAATTTATTGAGTGGGAACTTTTTTTTATGTATCGAGAAAGAAAAATGTATCGGGCATATGGCATGTAAGGATATTCATAAAACATCCATTCGGCCAAGTATATAAAAAGATGACAATGATATTATACGACAAAATAGAGTATACAAAGGGATAAAGAAAAAAAATAAGCAAGCAAAATGAATGAGTAACAAAAAGGAAACAAAAAGTTGAATGAAATGCAAAAGCGTGATAAAAAAGAAAGCAAAAACAAACAAAAGAAAATTGAAAAATTGAAAAACTGAAAAATTGAAAGAATAAAGCATAAACAGTAGAAAAAACAAAACAAAAGCAGTAAAAAAAATCAAAAGAAAATGGTACTGAAGAAAAGAGTTATGGTGAAAAAGTACAACTAGATGAGAAAGCAATCTCAATGTAGTTAGGATGCTTTTTTTTTTAGATCAATATTTTTTTGTTCTCAAATATTTAGGTAGCAAATGAAAAAGTTGGTTTTTAAATGAATTTTTTGTAAAAAAAAAAACAAAAAAGCAAGGATATAAAGTCACTTCAATTGAGAGAAAAATACAATAAAGTGGAAACATTAAAATAATGGTGACAAGTTATAAATTGTACAAAAAGTGTTATGATTTTTAATTTGTGTTGTGTTATTCTTAGTAAAGTACGATGATCGCTGTTAAGTGTACTAAAAATGGCTATAATTAGTCTGTCTCAGTTTTGATTATTGTCCGGTCATTTGAAGTATCGAAAACGAATTCTGGGATCCAATTGGTGTCAATTTTATTCCATAAATCTTCATTTTCTTCAACGTAATTGTAACCATCTTTCAATGATTTCTTTTCAACTGTTGAATCTGAAATTAAAGAAAGAATTGATATTTTGCCATATTTTAAATTAGAATTTGTATTTGAATTCGATGTTGCATAAAAAGTAGGAATTGTAGAACATGAATTTGCTGGTGAGTATCCGAATTGCTGTGTATTTGTATTTGTATTAGTAATACTATCAATAGCCATTGGTTCATCTACTGATTTTTCTGAAACGGATTCTTCCATATCATAAGCAGATGCCATTAATTGATCATTTTGAATTTCTTCAAGATCTAAATCCTTTGAGTCAATAACTAAAGAACGTAAAAGATTAGAAGGTTTGAACAGTTGAAAATCTGAATCTGAATCAAATCTAGCGTCCCTCTTCGTTATATTGTTATTATTATTCTTCTTCTTCTTTTCACTTCCTTTTAAAATACTTTTAATTAAATTGAATTGAATCTCTTTATTATTAATCAGTGAATTCAAGATGAAAAGTAATTTTTGACTCAATTTTGTATGAATTGTATCGATTTGATAAACTTTTAAAATAAAATTTAACAATTCATTTGTAGTTTCTTGATATTTAAATAGTTTTATATATTGGAAAATAATCAAACAATTTGATGCTATGAATAGATTAATCAGGTTGAAATGAACCAGTAATAAATTACTTATTTTCAATTTTTGAATCAATCTAGTATATAACAATGAAGATTGTAAAACAATTCCCCATGATGGATTATAATCTAATGAATGATCAACTGAAAGATTTTGTTTATGGATAGATATTAAGATACATAAATAAATTGTAATTAATAAAATACCATATTTTGAATTCAAATTGATATCAACTGATTGAAACCATTTATGAATAAGATAATCTTTAATTTTCATATCATTAATTAAATGAATTTCATTTAATAATTCAAAAAATTTGAAAAAATGTTTATGGTAGCATTTAATTTCAAAATAAGTAGCTTTGTGATAATCATCATTTTCACCTTCTTCTGCTTCTTCTGAATTACTTCTTGAATAATCATCATCTTGAGTAATTGCAATTTCAACATTTCTAGAAAATTGTTCATAATTTGATAAGTTAAAACTGAAAGGTTTATTCAATATAATAGACCTTAATCTATCTTTAAAAATTATTAACCAAACACCTCTCACTATTGAATTTTTTTCAGGAAATTTCAAATCACTACAAACAATTTCAAGAAATCCATTAGATTCAATGACATTCAGAGCTAATTGTAACCAACTGAAACCAGTGTCATTTAAATCATAATGGAAATCGGATCTAGTTAATTCAAATAATATTAAAACTTGTAAAAGACAAATTGGATTTTTTTCAAAATTATTATCAAGTAAGATTTTTGATCTTTTATACAAGATACTAGAAAGCTTATCAGAATCTTCATCATAATAATTTTTACAACCAATGAATAAAACAGTTTGTAGCAAAAGTAAAGATTTTGGTGAAGTTAAATTCTTCCCGGTATTTTCCAATAAGAATTTTTTCCTATCAAGCAATGGAATAATTGGATGAATTCTTGTGAAGAAACAATCAATATATGCATCACATATTGATCTTTCAGGTAAATTGAAACAACCATTCAAACTTAAAGTTTGAAAAATGGTATTATTATCAGTATCCTTATCTAGAAGATTTGCATAATCAACTAAACAGTTTCGAATAAATTTTTCTTCTAAATTATCTGAAATTTGATCTCTGAAATTAATAAATGTATATAAAGGTTTTAAAGTAACATGAGGATCCAATTGAATTGCATTTAACTTTTCAATCTTTGTCTTTTGTAATAAATCATTTAAATTTTCTTTGATTTGATACTTTTTGATTCTCTTCTTTCTCTTGTATAAATCACAAGATAGATTCAATTCCTGACAATTTGAACATTTTTCATTAGAGGTTTTGAAATCCAAATCACATTTGATTTTCCTCTGGTGACAAATGACACATGCTTTAGACGATCGCTTCCTCTTTTTAGAGTCTGTATCGCCCATGGCTGTTTAGGTGCGGGACGAAAACCAAGACCTAAAAAAAAAAAAGAATAGGAAAAGAATAAAAAGTTACAAATAGGTTTTCTTTTCTTTTAAAAAAACTGGATAATAAAGCAAAAAAAAAAGAGTCTGAAAAAAAGACCTGGCGGGTTCTCCTTTTTTTAGAAAAAAAGAAGGAGTATATAAAAAAAAATTGAAAAGCAAGGCAATAACCAAGGCAAAAAAGCAAGGCAAAATACAAGGCAAAATACAAGGCAGCAAAAAGGCAAGGCAGAAAGGACAAGGCAATAACTAAGGCAAAAAAAAAGAGCAATTCAAAGATCAGGGAAAGGAGAAGGATTTAAAGAAAAAAAAATACAAAAATTGAACAGAATTAAGATCGGTGCCAAACAAACCAACAAAAAAAAATAATTTAAGAAAAAAAAAAGAAAACAGGACAGAATTGAAACAAAACCAATATTTGAAATAAAAAAGAATATCATGAATAAAATAAAAATAAAATCGAACAAATTCAAGCAGGCTAGCGATCTAATATGCATCGCATCGCATTGCATCGCATTAAAAGCCGCAATAATAAAAAACATTAAAACAAAAAGAAACAGCCGCACGGAAAACAAATAAATACCTATATTTCTTTATTGAATCACAAGTTTCAAACAATTGGAAATTCAAATTGGAACAAACATCATGCGTTTTCTGTAAAATTCGCGACTGGAAATTTTGGAATGGAAATTTTTCCCCTTCAATTTTGGAGTGTTTATGTCAGCGGTGATTGCTATTATGTAATCGGGTTTGTCTTCGCACTTTGGTGAAATTGTTAATTGATTGTTCATGGTATTATTGCAATTAATATATTGTTTGTTTAAATATTAAAATATATTATATATATTATATATATTATATTTATTATATATATATATAGTGGGCAATAAGAATTTATAACGTGCTATTGTTAGATTTCGCAATTTTTTCTACTTTACACATCTGTTGTACATGAATTATGATCGGTCGCCCATACATAAAAATTGTCCGATTTTGATTGTAAAACGCTTGTTCGCCTGGTAATTTTTTTAGTCTGGATTTTCCAAAACGTTGAATCGAGCTATTGATAGAAATAGCCATGGCTAGCTGGTTTACTACGTGTACATTTTACAGATTTCCTTTTCAGTTAATGTTTGTATATGTCATATATACTACTTACTCTTTTTTTTTTGTTGAAATCGTTATACGGATTATCATGTGGATTTTTGTGTCTTTTTAACTTACGTTATATATATATATATGTCGGATACAACTATTTTGCGCAATTTAACCCGGAGAGCGCGGTCTTAATTACTCTAAATAGTTGCTTCCATAGCGTAAATCTTATCTACTCGCTTGCTATTAAATAAAGGTGATAAATTATTAGAACAATTCGGTTCACCTAATTTATCATATGAAATTGTCCCCTCATTAGAATTGAAGGGTGCTTTTGATCAAGCATTGATTAACCATCCAGAGGTCACTGTTTTCCTGCATACTGCATCACCAGTAACGTTTAGCTCCGATGACCCAGTTAACGATGTATTTGTACCTGCTGTTGAAGGTACTAAAAATGCTTTTCATTCGATTAAAATGTATGCACCACAAATTACAAATGTAGTGATGACTTCATCTGTGGCATCTGTTATAAATACTTATAATATTTTATTACCTGGATTTAAATATAATGAAGATTGTTGGAATCCTGTATTCGCTAAAGAAGCTGCCAGAGGTGGTTCATGGGCTTATAGAACTTCAAAAGCTCATGCTGAAAGATTAGCTTGGGATTTTATTGATAATGAAAAACCAAATTTCAAATTAACAACCATTTGTCCATCATTTGTATTCGGGCCTCAATTGTTTGATTCCGATGTTGTTTCAACATTAAATTTTAGTGCTGAAATCATTAATTCGTTACTAAAATTAAATAAAGATGACGAAATTCCGATGACGTATTCATCATATATTGATGTTCGTGACACTGCGAAAGCACATATTATTGGCTTTGAAAATGATTCTTGTCATAATAACAGATTGATCATTTCTGAAGATAAATTTGAATCAAATCAAATTATGTCATTAATTCATGATAATTTCCCTTCATTAGCTGAATCATTACCAAAACCAGGTGAAATTGATATCGAACAATTAGAAGGAACTCCGACTTTAATAAATGATAAGAGTAGACAATTAGTTGATTTCGAATTTATTAAATTAGATAAATTAGTTATTGATACTGTTGCACAGTGGTTAAGATGTCAGGTTTAAAAAAAAAAGACAAGCATAATTTTATTAATTTTTACTATATAATGCTACATTTTTATTTTCTGTTAATTATTTATTTTATTTTATCATATATTCTATTTCTTTGATAGAAATTTTATATAGAAATCATAATAACAATCTTCAGCAACTGTTGTTTTTGTTTTTGTTTTACTTCTTTCAAAACAAGTAAATAAATATAAAATTGTTGAGTTTATTGATGTGATGACTTTGTGTCACTTTTCAAACGTCAACCATGATAAAAAGAAAAGAAACCGTTTGAAAAACGTCTTTTTTTTTTTTTTTTGATGTTTTTGATGTGTTTTTTGATTTCTGATTTTTGGCGTCTTTGTTAAATTAACAAACAACGAACATGTATAAGATCGATGCCAATAAACTACAATGTTGAAATAATACATTAATGTCCTCGGTCTCGGCCCCTCCCGCATTGTGGGATTTCGGTATTTCCTAAAACTACTTAATAATGAATGTAAGCTCTGCCCCCAGATTTCAAAGTCGGGTAAGTGCGTAGAACAAGCACATTTGAAACCAAATCTAAGAGACTATAAAGACTTATAACGAGTTATAAAGGGTTAATAGTTTGTTATAAAGGATCAAGTAACAAAAACCCAGGCGCACGCGCGCGCGGACCCACGCACACACACGCGCGGAGGAATTCTTTGAGTATTGTTAAATTCAATTTCAAAATAAAATGAATATTGCATAGAACCCGGTAATTTCATAAGCCTTAACGCCGCGGACACATATCCAAAACCGGAAATAGTCTAGGTGATTGCTTTCTAAATTCCTTCGGCCGGGATAATTGTGTAAGACGGCGTGATCCACCGCCGCCGCAAAAAATGGCGAAGTTACGGCCCCTTTAGCACTTAGAAGTATTTGGAACTTTTAGAAGAGAGCAGATAATGCTAGTTATGTAGTGTAGGATGTAGCCTACCTGTAGGTATCCCTGTATCTGCGAACCTGCACAGGCGCATCGTACCGACTCTCAATCTCAGCCTACGGAGTACAGAGTACAGAGTACAGAGTACATACTACAGAGTACCGACTACTGCCAAAGTTAAGTGAAAAAAGAAAAAAACCAAATCTCGTTACGAATTCGCTCGCTCGTTCGTTGGTGAGTCGTGAATTTAAATCGTGAATAGTTCAATCGATGAATCGTTCGTTCGTTGCTACCGCACAATTAATTAATTACCGGTGACGGGCCTCTGTCGGTATGTGCAAAGTAGAGACCGGTTACGTCAACTTTGTTGCAGCCATCGGCGTAATATTCTCTGTTTGTTTTTTAAGGGCTGTGCCACCAAATCGTTTATATAATAGCTGTTATTATTGACCGGCCGTCGATAAGTCGGGTTTATTATCAATATCCACCCCCTCCCCCTCGGGAATCGGGATAATTTAGTGTGTGTGTTCGAGGAATCCCTATCGATTCAACTTGTGTCGCATCTCCTGCTTATGTAAGTGTTTTGTATGCTTATGTAATTATATATATATATATATATTATATTTTTCAATTTATTTATTTTTTTTTTATCAAGTCGATCGATCTTTTCTTCCTCGACCCCTCGAGTCGATGTTCTTCTTTGAAGGCAGTGCACTAAATATATTTGTTTCGTATAATGTACCTGATCGACTGGAAAATATCTTTATAGTTTGGGGTATCTTTCATTTACATAACTAGTGTATATTTAGAGTAACTCCATTAAATATAAATCTATTGAAGATTATTACATCATGGGTAGCGTAAATGATGATCATAATGAGAAATTCATGGAAACGTTTGGGACACCAGAAGATGAAAAGTTAAGTAAATTACAAGAATTAGAATTGAAAAGGCAACGAATAATTCTTGAATATAATCAATTGGCAATGGAAGATGTTTTAAAATTGAATGCATCAAGACCAGTTGAAATTACAAGAGTGAATGTCTTTGGAACAGGTGAACAATTTAAAGATTCTTTTTTACAAAGGCAATTACAACCATTATTAATTAATGATAGTAATAATAGTTGTTTAACATTGCAGGATTTTTTAAAAAATGTTGATTTAACTAGTTTTAATTTCACAAAGACAGGATCAATATCTAATATATTAATGGAATTTGATGAAGATAATCAACAAGATTTTACAAGAAATCCATTTACAAGATCTAGTAAAATTTTAAAATTAGTTGCCAATATTCAAATTGTACCAGTTAAAAAATTTTTCATGAAAGTTGGAACTAATGTTGGTAATGGAGAAGGAGATGGATATGTTACATTACAATGGAAAAATATATTTGGAGGTGGAGAATCGATTAATTTTGATACGAATTTAACATCAAGTGAGATTGGAAAGACGAATAAATCACAATATTTATTAAATTATTCAATGCCTTTAAATTATCATCCTAATTATAAATATGATTGTATATTATATCATTCATCAAGAGTTATTGATTATACATCATTTCATCAACAAAGTATAAATGGAATTACAAATAAATTTTCAACAAATTATTTATATAATGAGAAAAAGATAAATCATGAATTATCATTTGAAAATTTAATTAGATCAATTAATTTATTAATACCTTCAAATTTAGAAAATTATAGAAATAATTCATTAATTAATGATTATTATTTATTTCATGCTGGTGATAATTTTAAATCTAGTATTACTTATGGTTTAACTTATGATACAAGGGATAATCCTGTATTACCTAAATCAGGATCAAGTTTTAAATTTTCAACAGAATTATCAATGATACCTACAACATTCATAAAATCGATGGTTGAAGTTACCCTTTCAAAGACTTTAAAAGATACTATATTCAATTTTAATTTTAGATCTGGTTTAATACATTGTTTAAATAATAATAATAATAATAATAATAATAATAATACTTTACATCCAATGGATAAATTTCAATTAGGTGGTCCTAATGATATCCGTGGATTTCATATAAATGGTTTAGGACCTAAACAAATGGGTTTATCAATTGGTGGTGATTCATTCTTTGGTTGTGGATTAAGTATGTTTAATAAATTACCATTCATTAGTAAGGATTCTAATTTTAAATGGCATTATTTTATTAATTCTGGTAAATTGGTTAATAAAAATAATTTACATAATTTGTTTAATAATGTTGGTGTTTCTACAGGTATAGGATTGGTTTATGGTGGTCCAATGGCTAGATTTGAATTGAATTTTGTTGTTCCATTAACTGTTAATCATGGTGATGAATTACGAAAAGGTATTCAATATGGTATTGGTTTATCATTTATGTGAATGTAAATCTAAAAAAAAAAAAAAAAAAAAAAGCAAAAAAAAAAATAAAGAAATCTTGTAACAAAACAAAAAAAAAATATCTATATACATGTACATATATTATTATTTTTTTTTTTTATATTCTATATATATATATAAATTTGTGTGTTATTTATAATTTTTTTAAATCTTTTTATAGTCCCATTTTTTTCTTTTCTTCAATTAATAAGCAATGAGCATTAATAACTTGAGGTATAATTAAAGATTCAATGTCAACGTTATCATTTAATTCATCATTTGATAATTTAATCCAAGTTTCAGAATCATTAGTAACAAATACAACTTCTTTCTTTCTAGTTTGTAATAAATTTCCAATAACTAATTGATGATTATATCTAGTTAAAGCACCTTTTGCCTTTTTAATTAAAATTGCACTATCAGTTTCTAATTTAAAAGAAACAATCATTGAAATTGGAGCCCAAGAATCAACCAATCGACTTAAAAATTTAGGAACAGGTTCTAAATCAACAATTAATTTACCACCTTTTTCTTGTGATTGAATCTTATGTTCAGGCATTCTTGATGAAGGTAAAAAAAAATCAGAAACTGCAGCAGCTAAATAAAATAAAGCATTTGAACCAATAACTGATAATTCTTGTGCAATTAATTTTAAAGTAAATAAATATTGATGAACTGTTGTAAAAGGTATCTTTAATAATAAATTGTTTTCTTGTGCATATTTATGTTTTCTTAAAACTAAAAGCATTTGTTTTTGAAATGATTCATTAACTTCAACTTTACCATTATTTTCAATCATATAATCTAAGAAACAATTAGTTGTATGAGAATAATGTCTTGAATATGGTAATAAAGAAAATTCACGATGTAAAAATATAACTGCATAACCAGCTTCTAAAAAATATTCAGCAGATGTAGCACCTCTAGTACCAGCACTAAAATTATCAATAAATCTAACAGTATTATTCTCTAATGGTACAGTTGTACCCCCTGATGTGACTAATACAATTTTTCTATTAACATTATTATGAAAATCGATAAAATCAGCTACATCTCTACTAATTGTTGAGAGATATGAAGGAGGTTTATGTGTCTTAAAATAATTATCCTCATCTATAGGATTGGCGGCGGGGAATTCTGGTATTGATCTATCAATAGCAGATTGTGTATCTGGTATAGAAGTGTGGACTCTTGACGACGTTGACATGTGCAAAAAGAAGTGAAAAAAAAACAAAGACGAAAAGAAAAAAAAAGGGGGAAAAGAAAAGAATTATAAATTTATTAAAGGATTAAAAACGAAATTGAATTGATTTTAATTGAATATATAATACACCTTGTAGAAAAAGGCAATCTATATCAAGTGATTTGTTTAATATTCCAAGATAATAGGAATAATAAAAAATATAAAAAAAAAATATTTATTTTCTCACTTTAAATTTTTCTCCATTTTTTCTTTCCTTTCCGCCTGTTGGGTCATTGATTATGTCATCGATTTGTACTTGTGCTCATCGCCTTTTTTTTTTATTGATTTATTTGATTTTTTTATTTATTTGAATTTTTATTTGTTTGTTTGTATGGAGATCTCGTGTTTGGCTTCGTTCCCCGGCCGATTTGCTTGTTTTTCCTCGTTTGTTTCTCTGGATTATTTGGTTTGTCTGCACTGGTTTTCCTGGCTTGGATCTCTGGCAATTGTACTCTCCTCACAGATAGCTATAATTTATTTTTAATTTACTGTAGTGTTTATTTATATACATACATTATATGTATGTGTATATGTATACGTATATGTATATGTATATGTATATAATATATATGATAAAGTGCATCGGAGTTTTTACCACATGATGCTCTGCCACCGGCTCCAATTTTTCATTTTTTGCCTCGGTGTCGAGTTCGGGGTGTTTTGTGGGTGCTCAGCACTTAGCATAGATAGATAGATAGATAGATAGATAGATAGGGTAATTAGTGAGTGTTTAAAAGCTGGGGGAGGATCGACGGAGTGGGCGAGGCGAGGCGAGGCAAGGCAAGGGAGGTAGTGGGGGGGTGGGAGGAGGGGAGGGCCTGTAGGCTGTTGCTGGTGCGACTTGAGAGTTGAGTGTGCACTGTGCACTGTGCGCTGTGGAGTAACTTGTCTAAAATGAAGGTATTGTGTAGTCTGAAAGTATATAGCCGTTGTGTGAGTGAGCGTATATCTCCAATGGAGATGACTCGAGAGTCGATTGCCGATTTACGAATTGCAAGACTGAATTGAATGTGAGTGGTGAGTAGAGTGAAGTGGAGGGATATTCATATTCAATACAATACACGGACAATTGAGTTCTTCAGGGCCAGCGCAACAAGAATAGTGGACTGTATTAGGAGGGGAGCCAACTCGTAGTACGTAGTACGTAGTGCGTAGTATGCACCACGTAGGGTGTCTGACTCACCTGGTAGTACCGGGGGCTCCAGCTGGGGGCTCTAGCTGGGAACTGGGCAGTGGGCAGTGGGCAGCCGGTTCCCCGAAAACGGGAAGTTTCCACGGCAGTCTCGACTCTCGAGGCTCGACGGGGCTCGAGTGCTAGTACAGGGTAAGCAAGTCAGGCTATCACGAGGTACCCGTGAATGGATGATGTCAGAGGCAAGGCAGCGAGGGAGAGGGAGAGGGAGAGGTAGATGGAGAGGGAGCATAGGGGAAAAGCCACTAGCTACAAGACAATATGAATGAACGTGCACAGCAATGAAGGATAATAGCAGAGATCGCACAAGACAAGACAAGACAAGACAAGACAAGGGAGACAGGCAGAATAGAAGAAAAGAAAAGAAGAAATATATACGAAGGGCACAGAGAGACAAGGAAAAGAGGAAAAGAGGAAAAACCCAGAGCCACATAACCAAATGACATAACATATGAGATAACCATCACCAAAGAAACCCAAAAAAACCCAACACCCGAACACCAAAAACTAATTTAAATCAAATTTTGTCCAGAAACGCAAATAAAAAAAATAATTTAAAATTCCCACCGCCGCTGCGAGGACAATTTTCTCTTTTCTCTTTTCTCTCCCACTGTTAATTTTATTATTCTCCCGCTCTTTGGAAATTTGCTTTGAGCGCTGGTGACTTTTCTTGATGTCTTCGTCTTCGTCTTTGTAGCTGGGTAGCTTTTTTTTTGATCACATTTACATTTACTGTTTTCTTGTCTCTTTTGTTTATTCTGAATTAGTCTGTTTACCACCCTTTTTCTTTCCTATCTTTTTGTCTTTTGGTCATCTTGATTTCGGTTTTTTTCTTTGGATTTCAATTTTTTTTGTTTTCTTTTTGATTTTTTCTTTGGGTTCCCTCTTTAAATTGAGTTTTCTGTTTTTTTTGTCTTTTTTCCTCTTCCTCTTCTTATATTTTATTATTATTATTATTATTATTATTATTTTATAATGTCTTCTACTGATCAACCTCCTCAATCTTCCTCTGATCAATCTTCTCAACAACAACCTACTCAACAAATCGTTGATTCTTCAATCCCTGAAGAAAAAGTCGTTGTTGATGAACAACAACAACAACAACAACAACTTGATCAACTTCAACAATCTCAATCTCAATCTCAACAACCTCAACAACCTGTTGTCGCTCCTGCTTCTGCTATTGATGGTGGTCGTGAATTAAGTAAGACTGTCTTATACGTTGGTGGTATTCATAAATCTGTTACTGAAGATAATTTAAGAGATTTATTCTCATCTTTAGGTTCTCCTGTTCAATCAATTAAATTGTTATATGATAAAAATTCTCCAGGTTTCCATTATTCTTTTATTGAATATTCAAATAATAATGCTGCTGAAAATTCTTTAAGAAATTTAAATGGTACAATTTTAGCTAATTGTCCAATTAAAATTTCTTGGGCTTATCAAACTCAACAATTAAAAATTAATGGTAATGATTCTTTTAATTTATTCGTTGGTGATTTATCACCTGAAGTTAATGATGATTTATTAGCTAAATCATTTGGAAAATTCCCTTCATTTATTCAAGCTAATGTTATGTGGGATATGAAAACTGGTAGATCAAGAGGTTATGGTTTTGTTTCTTTTAAAGATCAATCAGATGCTGAAAATTGTTTAAATACAATGAATGGTGAATTAATTAAAGGTAGAGCAATTAGATTAAATTGGGCTTCACATAAATTACCAAATCAAACTCCTCCTCCAGGTTTAAATATTTCAAATAATCATATGCAAAATAATCAAAATATTCCAAATAATCAAGTTAATCAATTATTAAAAGTTAATAATATTAATCAACAAAATCAACAACAACAACAAATTTCACAACAACAACAACAACAACAACAACAAATTCAAGG
The DNA here is from genome assembly GCA_030556425.1 of Ogataea ovalis. Lineage (NCBI taxonomy): Eukaryota > Fungi > Ascomycota > Pichiomycetes > Pichiales > Pichiaceae > Ogataea > Ogataea ovalis. The sequence continues at coordinate 134,171 of JAKTTZ010000020.1, forward strand.
TCCTCAATCTTATGAAATGGTTTTAAGACAATCACCAAATTGGCAATGTACCGTTTATTTAGGTAATTTAGCTCATTTTACAACACAAAATGATTTAATTCCTTTATTACAAAATTTCGGTTATATTGTTGATTTTAAATTTCATCCTGAAAAAGGTTGTGCATTCGTTAGATATGATTCTCATGAAAGAGCTGCTTTAGCAATTGTTCAATTAAATGGTTTTAATATTAATCATAGACCTTTGAAATGTGGTTGGGGTAAGCAACAAAATAATGGTCCTGCCCCATTAAACTACATGTATAGACGTTAATCCTTTTTTTTATCTTTTTTTTTTTATTATTACTTGTCTAAGCATTCTGTTTTGCCTCATCAGTTTGAGCCTGTTTTGCTCTTTAATTAAAAGTTGAGCTTTTTAACCACTATTACAACCTTTTCCAATTACTATAATTACCTTGTGCTTTTAATTAATTTGGCTAATTTTTAATCTTTTTGTATGATTATTACTTCTCTCTATAATTTTTTTTTTGCACATTTAGTCAATCGTTTAGTATTATAATTTTTCTTCTTAATTTTGTTTCCTTTTTTTGTCTTTTGTCTTTTGTCTTTTGTTTGTTAGTTTGTTTTAATTGTTTATTTAATTAATAATGCAACAATTTGATCACTTTTTCTTATATTAATGATATTAATAAAAAGTTCTCCCCTTACTTACTTACTTACTTACTTACTTCTATTTCAACTATTGTCTTTTTTGAATTTGAATCTTTTTTTCATCTTTTTGTCTTTTGTTTTTTTTCCTCCCTACTCCCTCTTTTTTTTTTTATTTTTTCTTTTCACAAACCACGATTTTTTTTTTTTATTATCTTTAATTTATATTGTTTTTGTTATAACTTTAATTATTCTTTTAATTTAATGATGAATTCGAATGAAAAAAAAAAAAAAAAAAGGGGGAAAATTAAATTAAATTAAGTAAAATAAATTAGGAGAATAACAGCGATGAATTACCTAGTATTATATGATATTACCATGTCATACAAAAAAATCAATCTGATAAGGATAAGGATAAGACAGAATATACTATACTGTATAATGAAAGGAAATAAAAAAGTATATAAGACGTACGTGGGTAAAAGGTAAGTTAAGTAAGTATCTAACTAGTAAGCTAGCTAGCTAGCTAATTACGCACTACTCAAATCATGTAAAATATCTAAGTATGTATGAATGTATGTATGAATGTATGTATCTAAGTATATATCTAAGTAAGTAAGTGAGTAACTAAGTAAAGGATGATCAATAATGTAAGCTATATATGCATCTATATAAATTCTTTTGTTTTTTAAATTAAATTGAATTAATGTGACAATTTTGCAAAAAAAAAGTGACAAGCAAAACAAAACAAAACAAAGAAAAAAAGCAAAGAAGAAGAATAATAAGAAGAAGAAGAACACACAGTCAATAATTCAATTCAATTCAATTCAATTCAATGTTATTGATTTAAAAAAAACCAAAAAAATCAAAGTATGTAACATGCCACATATAAATAAAATCACCTCTAAGAAAAAAAGAAAAAAACAAAATAAAATCCATCAAAAGGGAGGAAAGAAATTAAGACAAACACACAAAACAATTAAATGAGGGGGGGATGGATGGAGGAGGGGAGAGAAGGTACTTTTTTTAAAAAAAAAAATCACATGAAGAAAGTACTCGCAACCAATGCAAATAATGAAGTTAACCCATACGAAGTCAATGATGAACCACCAGCTGATGAACTAGATGAAGCAGCAGTTGAAGATGCACTATAAGTAGATGAAGAATTAGATGATGAGGAAGTAGCAGAACTAGCAGAAGAACTTGATGCAGATGAAGTCTTTGATGATGTAGTAACACCAGTTGTTGAAATATAATAAGCATCATCATCACAAGCTTCTTCAGTATCTGCATCAAAACCTAAACCTGCACCTGCACCATTTTTGAAATATGTTTCAGCACCTGATGGAGTATCAGGAACAGTAATTGAGAAATTCCAATTAGTTGGACAATCACTATAAGTATTTGAAGTTGTATAACCACCATCACCTGATGGATTTGAAGTTGAATTATATTCATCTTGTAAATTATAATAATCTTGTAATTTAGTAATTGTAGTACCATCAGATGAAATATTAACTAATCCATAATCTGAACCTTCTTCAGAATATTCATAAACTAAACCACCTGAAAAAACACCTGACATTTGAGTTGAATAAATTGATTTAATCTCAGTAAATGGTCTTGAACCTGAAACTTCATTACAACCAAATTCAGATAAAAAGATTGGAATATTAAAATCTCCATACATTGAAACTTTTTGTGAATAACCACTTGTTGTAAATGATGAATAACCACACCATGAATAATCATTTGTACCTAACATATCAATTCTAGCTTGTGAATCATTACCACAATTTAAATATTCAGCTAATTCTAATCTAACTGATGCAACATCAGCTGCTGAATATCCAACAGGTATAGCTCTTTGACCTCTTGATGATTGATATTTTTTCATATCTCTAACAACAGCTTTAATATATGGTGCTGTATATAAAGTATCTTCATCATTAACAACTTCATTACCTGCAAAAAATCCTAAAACATTTGTATAATTTGCAAATGCATCCATTGTGGCAAAGACATTTTGTAAATAATCTGAATTATATGAACATCCAGGATCATCTCTTGAAATAGCTGCAGTTGGTGTATTAACATCCAGAATTAAATACATTTCATTATCAGCTAATAATGACATACATTCATCATGATCTTGTGAATTATCAATAGAATAAACTCTAATTGTATTAATACCTAAATCTTTAAAAACAGGTATATCTCTTGAACAAACATCATAATCAGCTAATGGATCTTCCAGATCAGATGATCCACCAGGTTGATAATCAACACCTCTAATATAAAATCTTTCACCAGTTTCAGAATTAAAGAATGCATTACCTGTAATGTTAATAACTGGTAAACTTGCCTTGACACTAACTGCTGACAACGACAGCAATGATGATAAAATGAGCGAATACTTCATATTAGCGAATGTAAATGCTAGGATCAGCAAAGTTATAGAAGGAATAAAGAAAGAAAAAAAAAAAAAGGGGATAAAGATAAAGACAAAGATAAAAAGATAAAGAATAACAGCAACAACACAGTAAACACAGAAAATAACACAGCACCAGACTCCAGCCAGCTCTTCCAGATCAATGATTCAAGAATCGAAAACTATTCAAAAAAACAACATTATTCGGTCAATGCACGCAGCAGATTTTTTTTTTTTCTTCACTGATGTATGTTATGGGTTGTGCACGACTCTTTCTCGGGTTTTTGTTTCGCCCTGCGGCTCTTTTTTTCCTTCTTTTTCCTTTTTGGGACATCGCGCCGCGGTTTAGCTTTAAGCGTGTTTGTTTATCTCTTTATTTATAGATTTTGATAATGTATTCTTATATGGTTTATATCTCGTGTGCATGTTTCATACTTTATATAATATATATATATATATATATATATATCTACTACTCTTCAGCTGTAGTCTGAGCTTCGAAAGCAATCGAATTGGCTGTTAGGTTGTGGTCAGCGGCACTCGTTTCGGTTTCTTTTTCTTTCTCAGGTATTGAGGATTCCGGTTCAAAGGAGAGCGTGCCTGTTATGGTCTCCTTCCCGGTGATGTCTGCTCCTGTAACTATTGCATCATTTCTTGGCTCTCCCAAAGACAATTCAGAAGAAGTATCGGCTCCCCTGTTGTTAGTTTGTAATGCAGATGTTTCAAGTTCCAATGGTCCGCTTTCAGCATCTAATTCAGCCTCCTTAGCCTCATTTGCCTCATTTTTCTCGACTGATTCAAAACCAACTTCTTTTTCCTCCTTCTCTTCTCCTTCTGTAGCTTGAGTAGCACTATTTGATCCTAAAGCAAAAACAGATTCCTCTCCTGAAACGTGTACACCTGCTTTAACTTCTGATTCTTCACCCTCAGCGGAGACAGGTGATTCAAGTATCTCTTCCTCCTTCTTTTTAGTGAAATCAACCGTCCATAAATCTTCCGTAAATATCTCGAATTTTTTCACGTTTCCTAAACTTTCATCATTGACAACAATTGTTTTCTTCACTGAATCAGGTAATTTACGACCTCTTGGTCCTTTAACTCTTCCTCTTCTAGAATCTTTTAATTTCTCCGCAGGTTCATCTTTTTTATCTTCATCATCCTCATCATCATCTTCATTGTCTAAAGCTTTAGGTCTTTGAAGCATCATTCCAGGCAATGCCATACCAGGCAATGCAATACCCAGCATTCCATTCAAATTCTTTGCAAATGCAGAATTCAACTTACCAACTTTTCTAGCAACAGGTTCCTGTTCTTCCTCTGCTTCTTCACCTTTACCATCCTCGTTTGCATCGTTTGAAGTTTCTTTTATAGACTCCTCACTCGAAGAAGGAATTTTAGGTTTTGGTCTCGATGATGGAACCATAGGTTTAGGTTTAAACATAGCAACATCCTCTTGTTGTCTTTGTGCCAACATTTGTTGAAAAGCGGCAATTTTAGAAGATGGTTTCTTAGGAACCATTGGAGGAGCTGCTTTCTTTGCTGGAACTGCCGGTGGGACTTTTGCAGTCGTCGTGGACGGGGTTGTCGTCGTCGTCGTCGTTGTCGTTGTCACTGCAGGCTCTTGTTGTTGAGGTTTTTCAAGTTCAATTGGAGAAGGTTTCTTTATATCCGCCGATTGCTTTTGTTGTGCCAAACGTGCCCTGTCTGGACTCTGTTCTTGATACACATCAAGTATTCCACCATAACCTGGTGTTTCAGGAGTAGTTGTTGAATCAGTCAAAGCATCTTTGTTATCAAGAGCCAATGGTTTAGGTCTGCTTGATGGAATCTCAGCTTTATCAGAATCTGATGAAGCTAACCTTGCTGGTCTGGTTGGTGGCAATTTTGGAGATTCTGACGTTGCCTCACCAGATGATTTTCTAGATGGTCTTGATAATGGCACAGCCGGTTCTGTATGCTTATGTGGTCTTGTTCTTGGAATAATTGGAGTTGGCTCCTCTTTGATTTTAGTTTCCGCTGGTTCGTCTGTTGGAGACTTTTCTTCAGGATGCTCCTCTTCCGCCTCCTTCTTCAAAGATTCCTCAAGAACAGGAACAATTTCGGTTTTTTTTTCAATGACTTCCTTAGGTTCCTCTGTTACCACAATTTCCTTCGTTGGCTCTTGTAACTCCCCAGTCGAATCAATCGTTGGAGTTTCGCCTACCGCAGTAGTCAAGTCACTTGGCTCTTCCGTTTCTTCCTTTTCTTCCTTTTCTTCCTTTTCTTCCTTTTCTTCAGCAACTAACTTTGGCTCAGCTAAAGGAGTAACTTTCTTATCTTCTGTTGTCTCCTCTTTAGCATCCTCAAATTCTTCTGCAGCCTGTTCCTTGTCTTCTGTAGTTTCTTTCTCATCAGCTTGTAGCGCCTTTTCAACGGTCACTATCTCTTCTGGTGTCTCATGTGGTGCTTCTGCTATAGTTTCCACGGCATTTGTAGCGTTTGCCACACCTTTAGCTGTCTCTTCTTGTTCTTCTTCTACTTCTTCTTCTTCTTCCTCAGGAAGTTCTTTTGTTTCAGAATGAGCTTTCTCAATGTCTGGTGCGGTTTCACTGCTAGCGGTTGGAGCATCTGAAACAAGTTCTGTAGCCACAGCAAATTTCTTACCTGGTCTTGAACTTGGAACTGAAGGTAAATTGGCATTCACAAAGTTTAACTCGTCACCTTCTTCCTGAGGCACAACTTCATCAGATGGTGTGCGAGATAAGTCTAAATTATCCTTGACCTTGATTGGTCTGTGTGAAGGTAGTTTTGGTGTTGAATTGTTTGTTGAGCTTAGAGAATCAGCTGAATGATTCTTGTTTGGTCTTGTCAGTGGAATTGTAGGTGTATCACTCTCAGGCTTCTTTGCTGGTCTTCTAGCTGGAACAGAGGGTTGTTGTTGCTCTTGATTCGAATCGGAGGAATCATCGGAAACTGCCTTTTTGATTCCAGGTCTCTATACGAATAAAAAATTGGCATGTTAGTAAATCAATTACAAAAGATGAATTAAAATCAATGTTGCACATACACTTTTTGGTACAATTGGTTGATCCATTGTTAACAATTGCTCTGTATTTTGACAGAAATATACATATATATCATGCAGTAAACGAAACCTCAGTTTATCTCCATATGAATTTAAAAAGTCAAGATGTGAGATACGTGTAATGAGGTTATGCCCTCTGATTATGTCATATTATGTGTATGTCAGTGATTACGTTATTCATACTATATGAAATAAATTTTCAAAAAAAAAAGTCTTGTTTTTGTCTTGAAAGGGGAATTAAGATCTAGAAAATTCAATAGAAAGAGATTAAAATTGGTTTATTATATGTGTGCCGATCTGTTATTAATATAGTATTTGTATAATAATTATGTCAGATGGACAACCACCAAAGAGAAAGTCTCCTGATAACAACAATGGTAGAAATTTCAGTGAAAAGAGAACGAGACTTTACAATTCAAGAGTTATAAGAACAGAATTAAATGATCCATCATTCACAAATTCTGGTAATGCTAATGCTAATCCAAATGTACTCTCTAGAAACAGCATACCCAATAAATTAGCAGTTGATTCTTTCATTGCATCGAGAAAATTTGAAATCAATGAATTTGAACTCTCCCAATTAAGATCACGTCACTCATCAGCTACGAGAGTTTTTCAAAGTTTACCCCGTGAATTACGTAGAAGAACAGCGAGTCATAATGTTTCACGGATACCTAAAAGACTACGTGCAAAAGCTTTAAGAGAAATGGGATTGAATAATCAAAATGGGAAGGAAACAAAAGGCGTGGATGCAAATGGTAAGCCATCTAAAACTAAGCATCCTAGAGGAAGAGAACTATATAAATTAAAGAGACAAGCAAAGTTATTAACCTATGCAGGTAAGCATAAATTATCTGGTCATTTAATAACAGGTGAATTAATAAATGCCAAAAACGTTAAGCTTCGTACAAAATTGGCATTGGTAAGAAAGAAAATACAGGAATTAACAAAAGACAGAAAGCCCAATATTGCAGGAGATTCAAAAGTTGATATAGAGAGAATTGAGCAATACGAACTATCATCAAAATTAAACAATTTATTAGGATCATATGACAACACTTCAATCAATGAAAAATCCAGTTTATTTAAATTAACTTCATTGAAGTATTCTTCAAGACAACGTAATTTCACCTGGCTACCTACCCATGTTTGGCATGCTAAAAGAGCCAAAATGATCAAACGTTGGGGATGGAACTTGGTAAACCAACCAACCATGAAATGTTTTAGAAAAATTAGTAGGAATAGTAGGTTGAAAGGCTGTATTGGATTTGATACTTCTTATATTAACTCTATTATTTTAAATGGTACTCTTGAATCCAAGAATTCTATGAAAGATATCGTGGGTAGCTTAAGCGGTGGACATGCACTCAAAAACAAGTGGATGAAGACGGGGAAAGTTTGGGAAGGTTTCATATATTTGAACAATGAAGTTTCAGGAATGGGTACGATTTCATGGCTCGATTCTAATAATGAAGTTAGATGTCTAATCAGATTTCACCCATCCATTTATGATTTATTAGTGACTTCGATGTTGGAAAAGATAAAAGATGAAAAAGATATCACTTTACATGACTGTAAATATTCAATAGGATCTATCAACGTCACGGGTCCGAAGTCACTAGTTGCATTAGCATCGGTTATCCATCCAGCAGATACTCACCAACAGGCTTATCAGTTGTGGAGATCATTTTCGATGTTAAATGATTTGTCAACATTACCAGTGGGCTCTTTATTTTCATTTGATGCTTTGGATCCTAGACTATGGAATAAACCCACAAAGCCTCATGTGAAATTCAATCCAGATGATATATTGAACGATATAATTGATTTCAAGCAAGGAAAGGGAGTGCATGAGGAGAGCTTGAAAAATTTACTTACCCCTAAAGGACGTTCAATGTCATATGCCAATCAGCCAACATTGAAACAATTGGGCAAACGCAGAACTCCAGAGTTGTCAGGAAAGTCAATTCCCCCATTGCAAACTGATCCAATCATTCCAATAACTATTATGAAATTGAAGGAAGGATATCAATTGATCTTACCTTGGTTCTGGGTGTTACCATTCTGGTTTAGTCTTGTTCACGTCCCTCATTTGACAATCGGTGGACTAAAACAGCATGCACAATTAAAATTTGAACAAGGGGAGTTATCATTCAACGATTACGTATTTACTAGAACTGGATTCATGGATTCCCAAGTTAAGATGGAAGAGCTAGAGAAGAAATGGAGAAGAAGACCAAAGAGTAAGCAGATTCAATTTGAAAAGCTTCATTTGAATGATAATGAAATTGGAGAAGTAGGTTCACCATTTGGTTGTGATTGGAGATATTTGCAAGCGTTAAGATTCGGATTAAAGAAAGTGATCACTGATGAAATTAAGGCACCAATATTTGATGATAGATTGAATAGAGTTATTCAAAGTAAATTTGACGTTTTTGAGACGATTAAGGATATCAAGAAGGCTGATGAAGAGCGTATGGCATTAGGAGAATCCGTTTTTGAACAATTGCCTATAGTTTTGCATCCAGAAAAGAAAGAATTACCTAATTATGACATTGACGATTTGATGATCACTTCAAAAAGTTTACCACAGTTGCCTGTTCTAGCTATCCGTTTCCAATGTCTTAATAGAGGTCACCCTAGAGATAATGCTAGAATTTATGCAGTTCCAGAATCAGATGCTGCTCAATGGTTAAGTTATGCCCATGGATGTAATAAATCGATTACAGGTAAAACACAATCTACTGTTACGGCTAGTTTAAGTTGTCCCACAAAGGACAACTTGGTTGGATTTGTCACCAGTGGAACTTTCAATCTAGTTACAGGTTGCGGTTTTGGAGTTGGTTTTATCGATGCAGAAGTGGCGAAAGATGCTAAAAAGGTATTTATTGTGAGGAACGTTGGTTCCCATGTTTGCCAAGTTGTTAAATGGGACGTTATTGAAGTTAATCTATAGAAATTTAATATAATTCATAATTTAATATAAGCTATAGCTGCCAACTTGCAAAGCGAGACACCAAGAAATAAATAATTCAAGATTCCAAAGCTCTGCCGCAATTTCCTAAAACAGAAGTGTAAACAATTCGCGACGATTCAGGACGATTTCATTTATTATTTATTGTTTGTATTATGAAAGTTTGATTTAACAATATTGAATCTTCTTTTCTTTAGATGGGAACCTTATATATATATATATATATATTTTTATTGAACAAGATCTATAATATAGTCACCTTCGGATCATGGTTCATCTTGCGCATACGTCTTCAGAAGCGTCATCCTTTAGGTACGGAGACCTAACTCCAACCAGGTCCTCATCCTCACTTTCTTCAAGAGCTTCATTAACTGGCACCCCACAACAAATACCACCTACATCCACAACTAGAATAAGGCCATGTTCTTCATTAGCTTCGTTAAGTGCCAAAACACCAACATCATCAACTCGTAGAACAATGACTTCAAGAGCAAGCAACATTGGTGCATCTGGCAATAGCGCACAACCAACTTTAAGAGCAAGATCATCACTGGTAAATATGTCATCACACACACCAGTGAGGTCATCTACATCATTAAGTTCTCGTCCATCGAGTTCACTGTCTAATGGATCATCGCCAATTACTTCTTATACAGGTACAATAAAAGTGTCAGTTAGACCGAGACCTCTAGATGCAGCTTCCAAATTAAAACCAGCAACGAAGAGTGTGTGGTTAGTTAACAAATTCTCCAATTCTATCATGAACGATGAAGCAGGTGAGTTTGCATATGATAATGTGTTTGAATCCACTGTTAATAACCATGAAGTTTATGAACATTCTGTTAAACCTGTTGTTTTACAATGTCTTGATGGTTATAACGGTACTGTCTTTGCATACGGTATGACAGGTTCAGGTAAAACTTATTCGATGCAAGGAACTCAAACTGAAAATGGTTTAATTCAATTATGTGTCAATGAAATATTCAATAACAAAAAAGTAGAAGGAAAATATATCAGTGTACATACCTCTTATTTAGAGATATATAACGAGAAATTATTTGATTTGTTAAATCCAGATTCTGTCACTTCTTTGAAAAACAGCACTTCATCATTTGCTGTTCCTTCTAACCTTGACGAATTGAGAATAAGAGATGATCCTATTACAGGTGTGAAAGTTATTGGACTTACTGAATACGAAGTTAAAGGTCCAGATGAACTTTTAACCGTTATCGAACAAGGTGACTCCATTAGAAGAACGGGTGGTACAGATTTTAATAGCAGATCATCAAGATCGCATGCAGTTTTAATGATTAGAATCAGAATTACAGATTTGTTAAATAATGTGGAGAGAACTTCCACTTTGTGTTTATGTGATTTGGCTGGTTCTGAGAGAGCAACCACTCAATTGGAAAGACGTAAAGAAGGTTCTTTTATTAACAAATCATTATTGGCTTTAAGTACTGTGATCTCAAAGTTATCACAAGGTTCTTTTAATCATATTCCTTACAGAGATTCGAAATTGACAAGATTGTTACAACCTTCATTATCAGGTAATTCAATAGTGTCAATATTGTGTACTATTCATCTATCAAGTAATACTTTTACTGAAACGGTTAACACTTTGAGATTTGCATCAAGAGCTAAGAATGTTTTGATGAATGTGAAGAAGAATGAAGTTGGTGGAGGTACTTATGATAAGGATCGGTATATAGAGCAACTATTGAAGGAAAATGAAAAGCAAAAGTTGGAAATTGATGAACTAAAACAATCTCCATCGCCTATAAAAAGATTAAACAGTTCACCAGATTCAAATTTGAATCAATTGATGGCTGAGAATAGAATATTAAATGAGCAAGTTGAACATTTAAAGAGATTGAATAGTACAGATAATATGTCCAGACTCAATATCAACTCTGAAGCATTACAACAACTAATGCAAAGAGCTGATCCTGATATTAAAGAATTAGTGATAAGTTTAGAGACTTACAATAAACAACAATTGAATCAAATAGATGAAATGAAATCGTACATCAAGCATTTGGAACAACAATTGAAGCAAAAGGATGAGTTATCCCATAAACAGCAAGATATTGGAGAATTGGGAGATATCTCATTTGCCGAGCTTTTAAAAGACCAAGAAGAAGAAATTATGGATCTTAAAAGACAACTGAAGAGTAAAGATTCAATAATTAAAGCTTTGAGATCAAGTTCCAAGGTGCGGGAGATGGTTACCGATGACACTGAGAATCAGGTTGTTAAGCCATGCTTGAAACCGATAGAGAATACCATATAAATCGCGTGACTTATCTATAAATGAATGTGTATATTGTGTAGAATAACTGATAAATATATATAAAATGTATATGTATATTATAGAAAGTATATATATATATATATACTCTTTGCAGATAAATGAATATGGCTATATGTATAACGGATAATATATATAGTGACTGATAAATGATAACGGAAAAAAAAAAGGGGAGCTCGCAGCTTACTTTTAAGAATTCTGGCTGCGCTGACTGGCACCTCGGGAGGGGCGCGCGCGCGCACTATTGTGCCAATCCCAATTTCTTAGTGATCAGATCTACTCATATTACGTAATGAGAACAATTTCACGTATTAAATATGGGTTCTATATTACATAATTGAAATCGAGGCTGAGGCGGGCCCCGCGGCGGCCGACGGCAGGAAAAAGAGAATGGGAACCGACGGCGGGCGCTATGTGTGTTCTTTGCGTTTCAGCTTTCAGCTTTCAAATAGCAGTGATTCGGTCTTCTCTTCTGTCGCAGTCTCGCAGTCTCGCTGGCAGAGCTGGCAGAGCTGGCGCTGGGGGGCCTGGCGAGAACGAGAGTCGAGGGTCGAAGGTCGAAGGTCGAGGGTCGAAAGCGACCGAAGCAGTGAGCACCGCAAGGGACAGACACAATTCACTAGTCGAGGCCACGAGTACTCCCGAGTCTCGACAGGGTACGCAACTTGCAAGCCTTCGCTCAGGGAGCTCAGGGAGCTCAGGGAGCTCAGGGAGACACGCACATTGGACGGACGCAAGAGTGAACACAGCTGGGAGTGGAACCGAGCACGTTGGCAAGGAAGCAGAGGGGATTGGTGGAGGGCGTGCCGTCAACAACTTCAACAACTCCAACAGGCTCCGTAACTCTCCAGCTTCCACCTCTGATGGTCCTGTTGTTCCACTAAAAGAAGTATATTAAGTGCAAGTTCAAATTCCACCGAAGCGGTCGATTTCTGTGCGCGTTGATTGCCGACTGTTTTTTTTTTGTCGCTCAAACAAATTTTCAAATTTGTATACACATATTTGTGACTTTGTTGATTTGTACTAGCCGCCGACGTATATATTCTTTACACTTGGTCATACAGGTTAGGAAGGATACTATATTTCATCCATTAGAACCCCTCCCTTCTGCAACAGTTCGTAAATAGAAGAAATCAGTTCGATTGAGACTGCGCCCACATTATACTACACAACATATATCAAAGCACGCTACCCTGCGCTACTCAAGCATCTCTTACAATAACAATATACATTAATAACACATCCTTTACGCTATACAACTTTGCACTACATCACAAGTCATAATTCTCCTCTGCATTTTAATCTACAATTTAAAACTCAATTTATATCTTAGATCAGCATACGATTATTATATATCAAGCCATGGCTTCAGATAACCCCTTTTCTAGCAGATTTTCGTCTCCGGACACGAACGTATCAGCCTCCACTGAAATGCAAGTTTTAAACCCTCCAGAAGAAGAATCTAGACAACGATCTCAAGATTCTGTTTCTTCAAGGTATTGTGGTTTATCCATTGAGGATACTGTTAGAGAATTGGAAACAGATTTAACAAAAGGTTTATGTAACCAACAAGATATTTCATATAGAAGGTCAATTCATGGATTTAATGAACTGGAAGGTGAAGAAGACGAACCTTTATATATGAAATTTATAGCTACATTTTATGGTGATCCAATGATTATGCTTTTGATTGGTTCTGCTGTTATCAGTTTTTATATGGGTAACATTGATGATGCTGTTAGTATTACAGCTGCTATTTTAATTGTTGTCACTGTTGGTTTTGTTCAAGAATATAGATCTGAAAAATCACTAGAAGCTTTAAATAAATTAGTTCCAGAACAAGCACATTTAACTAGAAACAATATCACGGAAACTGTATTAGCTTCTGCTTTGGTTCCTGGTGATTTAATCCATTTTTCAGTTGGTGATAGAATTCCGGCTGATGTTAGATTATCAGAAGCTGTTCATTTGACAATTGACGAATCAAATTTAACTGGTGAAACTAAACCATGTCCGAAGCATACCGACATCATTGAAAATTTACAAACTTCCACAAACGAAAGAAGCAATATTGCATTCATGGGTACCCTAGTTAGAGATGGACATGGCTCAGGTATTGTTGTTGCTACTGGTCACAAAACTGCGTTTGGATCGGTGTTTGCTATGATGTCTTCTATTGAAAAACCAAAGACTCCTTTGCAAAATGCCATGGATAAATTAGGTCAACAGTTGTCAGTTTTCAGTTTTGCCGTTATTGGTGTTATTGGATTTATTGGTATAGTTCAAGGTAGATCATGGTTAGATATGTTTCAAATTTCTGTTTCTTTAGCAGTTGCTGCTATTCCAGAAGGTTTACCAATTATCGTGGCTGTTACTTTGGCATTAGGTGTGTTGAGAATGGCTAAACAAAAAGCTATCGTTAAAAGATTACCATCAGTTGAAACATTAGGTTCTGTCAATGTTATTTGTTCTGATAAAACTGGTACATTAACTCAGAATCATATGACTGTGACTAAAATTTGGACTGTTGACATGAAATCAACACATATTGACATTGATAAGAGTAGCAATTACGTTAACCAATTGACCAAAGATACAAAAGCTCTGATGGAAACTGGTAACTTTTGTAATAACTCTAGATTTTCAGCTGAAAAGGAAAAATATTTGGGTAACCCAACTGACATAGCCATTCTGGAGTCGTTACATTGTTTTGGATTAGAAGATATTAGAAATACTAGATTAAGATCTAATGAATTACCATTTAACTCCTCTAGAAAATATATGGCTATCTCTACAAATTTGGGAGATAAAAATAAGACTGAAACTTTTGCTAAAGGTGCTGTTGAGAAGATTGTTGCAATGTCAAAAATGTATATTACTAAAGATGGCGAAATAAAGCCTTTAACCGATGAAATTTCAAAATTAATCTTTAAAATGGCTGATGATTTAGCTGATGATGGATTACGTGTCTTGGCTTTTGGAAAAAGTTCTAAAGCATTTGAAGTTGAACCTTCCGAATTAGTCTTTTGTGGTTTAATGGGTATGAATGATCCTCCTAGACCAATGGTTTCTCAAGCTATTGCATCTTTAATGAGAGGTGGTGTTCATGTCATCATGATTACTGGTGATTCGGAAACTACAGCTACTAATATTGCTAGAAAGATTGGTATGCCGTTAACAGACTCCGATAAATGTGTTATGACTGGTGAGAAAATTGATTCAATGACTGAAGAAGCTTTAGCTGAAGCTATTCAATATGTTTCTGTCTTTGCTAGAACTACTCCAGAACATAAAGTTGCAATTGTTAGAGCTCTACAATTGAGAGGTGACATTGTTGCTATGACTGGTGATGGTGTTAATGATGCTCCTGCTTTAAAATTGGCTGATATTGGTATTGCTATGGGTAAGAATGGTACTGATGTTGCAAAAGAAGCTGCTGATATGGTGTTAACAGATGATGATTTTAGTACTATTTTACATGCTATTAGAGAAGGTAAAGGTATATTCTACAACATTCAAAACTTTTTAACTTTCCAATTATCAACTTCAGTTGCTGCATTATCATTGATTGCTTTGTCAACTCTGTTTAATTTACCAAACCCATTGAATGCTATGCAGATCTTGTGGATTAATATTCTCATGGATGGACCACCTGCTCAATC
Organism: Ogataea ovalis; assembly: GCA_030556425.1. Lineage (NCBI taxonomy): Eukaryota > Fungi > Ascomycota > Pichiomycetes > Pichiales > Pichiaceae > Ogataea > Ogataea ovalis. The sequence continues at coordinate 149,258 of JAKTTZ010000020.1, forward strand.
ATTAGGTGTTGAACCTGTCGATCCTGAGGTGATGAGTAAACCTCCAAGATCCAGAGCCGATAAGATTTTAACAAACGCTGTTTTGAAAAGGGTTGGTCAATCAGCATTGATTGTGATCTTGGGTACAATGTTTGTTTACGTCAGAGAAATGGGCGATTCCGTTACTAGACGTGATACAACGATGACATTTACTTGCTTCGTTTTGTTTGATATGTTCAATGCTTTGGCTTGTAGATCATCCTCTAAGTCTGTTTTTGAATTGGGACTGAAAAATTCCATGTTTAATTATGCTGTGGGTGGTTCATTATTGGGTCAATTGTGTGCCATCTATATTCCATTCTTCCAGTCAATTTTCCAAACAGAAGCTTTGAGTTTGGTGGATCTGGCATATTTAATTGCTTTAACTTCTCTTGTTTGGGTTGCTGATGAGATTAGAAAATTTTACAAGAAGAGGGCTAATTCTTTCACTTATGGATATAGTGTTTCCGTTTAAGTGAAGTATGCCACATCCCTCTTGTAAATCAAAAAATTGAAAGTGGTGAGAAGAAATAGAATTTAATAATTATTTTTTTAGAAGAAAAAAAGGTTTTAGAATGTGAGGGAAAAAAAGGGTCATCGCTTCTTATATTTTGGGTTTTGTTTTTTTATATTCATGTTGTGAATTCCTTTTTTTATATTTTATTCCTGTTCTTTCAATCATGTGTGGTTACAGTGAGTGCTTGCGTTTTTATTTTTCCTTTTGGCTTATTATGTCTCCCTGCTTTGTTATAGGTACTATATATATTTATGAGGCGAATGTTTCAAAATTACTCACATTTTATTTCGCATTTATGCTTTGTTTTATCCTTACTTTTTGTTCTATATTAGTTTAATTTTTTTTTTTTTGATTGTTTGTTATTTTGTTTTGTTTTGATTTGTTTATTTACTCTTGTTTCCTTATTTGATAGTTTTCGTTTAAACGATAAAAAAATTAATATATTTATTTTTTTCTATATGCATATATTCACAGCAATATAAACTCTATTACGCTAACTTTTCATACAATGCTTCCAAATCCTCAATAGTTTCTGGTTTTTCCAACTCAATAACATCTTCATCATCTTCGCTTTCATTTCTTTCAACTTCTTTCTCAAACCATTTCTTACTCTTCTTCTTTGGTCTCTCATCCTCATCTTCATCATCATCATTGTCACTGCTAGCCAAATCTCTATCCAAATCAGCTTCTCCACCATTATCTTCGTCATAACTATCTTCGTAATCACTCTCCTCGTAGGCCATTCTCTCTAATTCCTTTCTTCTTCTCTTCTTTTCTAATTTCTTCTCCTTTGCAATCGATTTATCTTCAATATCAGCCTTGTCCATAACTTCTCTCTCTTTCGATAAGAATTGTTCCTTTTGTTCACTTGCTGGACCTTCCTTGTGGAATCCATCTTCATTTTCTAACTCATAAGCTGGATGTGCAACACCTTCATCGTCAAACACTAATTTGTTACCCAATGATCCTGATTTAGCAGTTAATTTCTTGGATAGTGCCTTTTTGGTGGCTCTCTTTGAAGTGTTAATCATCTCCAATTGTGGAATTTCGTCATCTTTTAATTCATGATCTTTTCTCTTAACTGCCATGAAGTCATCTTCATCTGATTCATCACCAGCTGCATTTTTGGTCATTTTCAAGTAGTGATCAGATAAAACGGATTGATTCTTTCTTTCAAACATTTTGTCATATTTTGTTCTCACTTTCTTATCTTCTATTAATTCACCATTTTCATCAGTCTTCGATAACGATAATAATTGTCTTGATGCATTCTTCTTTTCTTTTAATTTGAGGATTTCTTCATCTGTAAATTCTTTTTGTTTACCGCTCTTTGCTTTATCTAATAGTTTAATCTTTGGAGCACCCGGTAAACCTAACGATTTGGCAAATTCTTCTAATGGTAATTTTGTCACATCAAACACTTCTTTATCCTTCTGTATATATATAGACTTGAAATATGAAACAAAAGCTTTCTGTCCCAAGTATTTTAATTCAGGACTCTTGAAACATAATGATTGTAATTGATCTTGAATCTTCTTTCTCTTTGAACCTTTAATGGTTAATTTTTTAGCTTCTATTTTTTGACTTTCCAATCTCTTCAAAAATGGTTCCTCTTCATTTGGAGTAAGGAACAATAGCGATTTACCAACTCTACCAAATCTAGCACATCTACCCACTCTATGAATATAGGTTGAAACATCCTCTGGGCAATCTAATTGAATAACCCAATCAATAGCAGGGAAGTCTAAACCTCTTGCCACAACATCGGTAGCAAATAAACAGCAGTGTTGAGCACTACTATATTTGACAGTTGTTTCAATTCTTGCCTTTTGCTTTTGTCTACCATGCAATTTCATTAAAGATATACCAGGTTGCAATTTTCTAAAAGTTTCATATATAAAGTGAACTTGTTTTGATGATGATGCAAATACCAAGATTTTTGTATCTAAATGTGACTTCAAGAAACTCCAAAGTATATCCAATTTTTCAGGTAATTTAGTAACTATGTAAGATTGTTCTAATGATTCTGGAGTAGTTGCATCGTTATCACTAGATGTATTAATGTATGTTGGATTAATTAATGAAAGTCTAGCCAAGTCCTTAACTGATTTGGTTTGAGTAGCAGAGAACAATAGAGTTTGTCTATCAGGAGGTAAATTACTCACGATACTATCTAAAGTCTTTTTGAATCCCATATCTAAAATTCTATCAGCTTCATCAAGTACTAAACATTGTAAATTACTCAAATTTAAAGTTGCTGATTGATCCATATGTTGTAATAATCTACCTGGAGTACCAATTAGTATGTTAACTTTACCAATTCTTTCCTTTTCAAATGTGTAGTCTTTACCACCAATAACTAAACCTGCAGAGAATGTATTGTGTTTACCAATTTTCAATAACACTTCATAAATTTGAATAGCTAATTCTCTAGTTGGAGAAATAATTAAAGCACCAACACCATCATATTCGTTCCATGATTCATGGACTAATTTTTCAATGATTGGAATCAAAAATGATAAAGTCTTACCAGATCCTGTTCTAGCTGCACCTAAGATATCAGAACCTTTCAATGCAACAGGAATTGCCTCCTTTTGAATATCCGTCATTGTAACAAATCCAGACTCTGTAATACCCCTTAGTGTGTTTCTAGTTATTGGTAACTCATCAAATTTAGTTATTGGTTTCTTCTTTTGAAGCTTTGGATCATACTCATCGATTCTTTTCCTCAAGCTTTTCAACTCTTCTTCAAAAATTTGAGCATTCTTCCTTTGCTCTTCTCTTGTAATCTTTTTCACTTTTCTAGCCATTTGATTATCTTCTTATTTATTATATGCAAATACACCTTTAAATATGTTTAAAACTGACTTCTAGCATTAAAGATTTACCTTTTTAAATCTGAAAAAAAAAAAAAAAAAATATTTTTTTTCGCTTATCCAATGTAACACATTGTGATTATGTAATTAATTAGATCCTGCTATGGAATACATTTATTTGATTAAATTCTGTTAAAAAACAATCCATTAGTCTTTTAATCCACTCAATTCATTGATTAAATAACAAATTCTTGCCAAAAAAACCTTTCCCATCCATAATAGATTGGATTATGAAAAGTTAACATGATTCTATCATATTACCAATTTCGTTGGGAAGAGAAAAAAAAAGAATGCTCCAAGACCGGGAATTGAACCCGGGTCTCGCGCGTGACAAGCGCAAATTCTAACCACTAAACTATCTCGGAATTTCTTGAAGGGTTTTATTTTTTTACATATGAGTCGACACAATGTTGTCAGACATTTTCACGGTTTTTGAGTCTTTTGAGGGTTTTTCAGTGCAGTTAAAGAGTAACTTTAATACTTATATTATTTAGATTGATCTGTTTAATAACAAGAATAAGTTTTAAAAGATTTTACTTGCCAAATAAGGAGTAAATCAACTTAAACGAAATAACCGATCTTTTCCTCCTCATTTCCGGGATTTTGTGACCAAAGCAGCCATCGCAGCCAACCAGTACAGTCCCTATCAAGTCTATGCCAAAATCTATAAGAGCTTTATTTAAAATTAAATATATGTTTGTTAGAATATGGGACAAAAACGCCCAAAATATAGATTTAATTAAAGAATCAAATCAAATCAATTTAGATCATTCCCTGATAAATGGGATTCAGATGTTGAATAACACTTGGAATCAGAAATGTTCAGGATAAAATGACATTCAACTAATTGTTCTCTCAGTGTGACCAATATTAAGGCCACTTATACCAACAATAACAATGATGATTACCATGAGGCTTTGAATGAAGAGACGCTCTGTATTCGTCTTACCTGACAAAGACAAAAGCATGAACGATTAAGAGAGCTATATATTAAGTTATCAAGAAAGTCGTCATAGGACATATGCAGTTGGCCTTAGGAGTATCTTCTCCAATAAAGTAGAGCAAAACCGGCAATAAAGAAGTACATTAAGATAGGCCGTTTTGTTATGTGACTTGGCTTGACTCACTTTTATGCTAGTTGATATGAAAGAAGCGTCCGCTAACTTTGATATTTTGTTCATTAAGTTCATCAGTTAAAATAAATACCATGTCGATATTTATAAGAAGCTCTTAGCATAAATTGAAGCCAGTATAGAAAAGCTAGCTATTCCAGAAGTTACTTCTATTTGGTCTGTGTATACTGTTACTCACTTCCAAGAGATGCATTCACAAGATGAGAAAAGATGAGGCCATTAAAGTACCCAAGTTTGACAGAAAGGAATAGCCGTATTACCTTCCATAAGTACTGGGATAGGACGGTATTATTACAGCTTTTGAGACAAATTATAAAAATTTACTTTAGGCATCGAAGAACAGAAAGTTTTTTTGACTATGATACAAAATTCTACTGACCAAACTTTCCACCATCCTATTGGTTTAGGTCTCCACATACTACTAAATCACCAATTTAAATGCACTAAGATATTTATAAAAATAGAAGATCAATTGTATATTTGAGAATAATACTTTACCGTTTATCAGTAGTAAAGAATCTTAAAGCTTCTAATGGTATAAGAAGGTTTTTACAAATGGTTTGTTCCATTACTATTTTTTCCTTTCTAATAGAGGCAAGTATTTTTATTTTTTTATAAGACTTGTTCATTTAGCATAATCAAGCCTGATCGCAAAACAAGTAATTTATAATCCTACTTCTCAGTGATAAGGCTCAATATAAATAACTGGAGCGGTATACACATCACTTAACTGTGCAATGTATATAAGGTGAAACAAGGGGACTATACCGCCAGCTACTCTTGCACCCTTTTATTGAAGAAAGCACTTTCGCTTTTTTGTACATATGCATATTTGATATTCTTTTCATATAGTTTTGTTATTATTGCATACTAGTTGTTTGATAAATTTATTACCTGGTCATTAAACAATAAGTTCCAGAATAGTTTTAATTTACTTAATTATCAACTAGACCTAAAAAATTCCGGCCATCCTCATAACTTAAGTATTATAAACTATCCTCCCAGTCTGAATACACAATAGGGATTGGGTAACTAGAAAATGCCATACCTATCTTCTACGGTGATCAAAACTTCCACTAAGATCATTTGATATTAACTACTCCAAAGGCGAGGCAATATAAGAAATGAAGCGTCGAAGCCATTATAAAACTACTTACAGGGTTTGATATTGATTATGAATAAACATGAAGTAGTTTTGAATTGTTGAGATGCGCTAAAGATATATCTAACTTATCAGACTCCTAATTAGGAACTAGTTTTCGCGAGGTAAAGAATGCCAAAGGGCCTCACCTTCCAAATAGTTGTATATTGAACGTATCTCAAGAATTCAGTACAAAGTCTCTTTATAATACATATATGCTGTGCTTAATGACTGCTTCATTCCTATCTTTTTTTTGTCTGGGTTCTGGGTAACCCTTTCACAAATCGTGCCTACGGACCTCCTCCTTTGGATCTTTCATCTCTACCACTTATTCTGGATACCAGCCTACCCATCGCTTTTCAAACTACACAACTATAAAGATCCCAGGATAGTTTTCTTCTGTATTAGTGGCTTGAGACCTAGTTAGCTAGTTAGTTAGTTAAATCTATATTTTCGGCGATTTTATCCCATTTATCAGGAAAGGCTTCTCTGTCTTAGAGTCCATATACTTTCATTTATTTATATAGTTAACAAGATATCTTTTATCTCGAATCCCTCTAAACCACATTAAAAGATCCCGTTGGGTTAAAAAAGTTCGACTTAGCTTCCTTGTGACATCTCGAAGATGCTCTTGTATCGCTGGGTGTACGCTACCTAATTTTATATTTCTTCGGAGCACATTAACAAATTCTCTACTTCACCTTTCTTTGGGAACTCCAAAGGTAAAATATAAACATTTCATTGATACCAAGAATTTTCTACTTACTTTTTTAAGCTGCAGATGACCATTACGGCCGCAATACTCCAGAAATCGAAGAAAATAGAGTTGGTGATTTCTCATAAGTTGATTTATTCTTTATTGGGCAAGTAAAATCTTTTAAAACTTATTCTTGTTATTAAACAGATCAATCTAAATAATATAAGTATTAAAGTTACTCTTTAACTGCACTGAAAAACCCTCAAAAGACTCAAAAACTGTGAAAATGTCTGACAACATTGTGTCGACTCATATGTAAAAAAATAAAACCCTTCAAGAAATTCCGAGATAGTTTAGTGGTTAGAATTTGCGCTTGTCACGCGCGAGACCCGGGTTCAATTCCCGGTCTTGGAGCATTCTTTTTTTTTCATTTCTTCTTGTACTGAAGAAATGGTTAATAGAGGCACAGCCTTCGTTTTTTTTTTTTGTTTGACATATATCAAATATGCATATAACTAAAACTGGGGTCCCTGTTGTGTGATATACTTGAGTGGCATCATTCTTTGATTGATAAACCATCCACCGAACAAATTTCAAAATGTACAAGGAAAACCAAAGGACTCATATAAATGATACACAGCGACAGTTGTCAGGAGACAGGGCTTCACCGTCATTTCCGAATAGAGGAAGAAGAGGAGATTCGTTTGATCAGGGTACGAATCGAAGTAGCAGTTTTAGAAGCTCAACATCATCGATTCCAACATCAACATCAAATCAAGAAAGTTCAGTAAATAGTTTCCAGCGATTGTCATTAGGGAAGCACAGTGGATCTTCCATTTCAGGTAGTAGTGGGGGAGATGAACTGTTGAGGAACAGTTTAGGTTCTCAGAAATTCTGGAAGTATCATATCTTAAAGTTAAACAACAATGAGTTTTATTTGACAACAAACCCCGACAACAGACATAAATTTGTGAGACATGCACCTGGATATTATGTCACTTTACAACTCCCTACAAATAAGCCCAACAATCAATTTACATCAATTTCTAATACTGGGTTTAGATTACTTTTTAAAAAACAGAACTACCCAAGCATGGATCCTGATACTGGTGAGTTTGTTGACGAGGCACGCATTGAGACATTTATGGTTGAAAAACAGCCTCTGGGAATGGGTGGTAGTTATATATTTAGTGGAATAGGTTCTGGATATGTGGGAAGAGATTCTAGAGTCTGGTTTTCACTTTCCGATGAGAATTCGCAGGCTCCATTGATTCTTAATTTCGCAAACAAACCAAACCTGGAAACTAAAAGCATGATAATGGAAAGTTGTCATGTTTTTAATAAGATCAGAATATGCACTTTAAAAGAGAAAAAAAATTCGCTTCTTTTTAAAAACAAGATTGATGGTGTTAAATTATCGAAAGAAAGATCTATTTATTTTTTTGATGATTCAATCAAGCCTCTCAATTGGTATGACCCGTTAATTGCATTTTTTAGACCATGTGAGCGAGACATTCGAACCAAGTTTACTAAGAAAATGCTATCTAAGCGAACATCACTGTCCATGTCTCCATCCACAGTTGAGCTGGATGACGGTTACGAATTCGATGATTACGATGATAGCGATGAAAAAAATTGGAGTGGTTCTGAAGAGAATGTTTATTATGTAGCAAGAGATGGATTGATTCAAAGACACCCCCAAGACGACTCACCTAGTGATTTTAAACTTGGGTGGGTCACTATCTTTGATAAATACAACTACTTTAATAAACCGGACGGAAGTTGGGAATCGGTGTTGGGACTCAGTGTAATGGGCGGTATTGACGTGATGATTGATAAACATATTAAAGAATTTGATAGTTGAATAGCAGCTGTTTGGTGTCAGGTTCTAACCACACCCAGAACAATAAGAGATTTAAGATAGACGATTTCTGTCTAGTTGGATCTAAAACTCCGCCCCCGGTTACCTTTTCTCGGACATGATTTTTTTACTCAATTTGTCTCGGAGCTCAATTTCGATCTCTATATGTAAGCTATACAGCTCTATATGCAGAAAGGATTACGCCTCAAATACGTCAGGGCGGTTCAAATCTACCAATTAACATATGCATGTATATAAATTAAGATCAAAAATTTAAAATAAACGATTCATTAAGCAAATGTTGCATTATAATTCGTAATATATAGATAATCAAACATCGAAAGTAGTAACCGAATACATACAGAGTCGTTATATTGTCTACCTAATGTGGCCAAAAGATAAGATTGATGGATAACAATTGAGCCGACTGCGTTTTGGGGCAACGAACACCCCTTTTGGTCGTATTCGGGCTGCCCGGAAACCGCTCCTGTAGAGTACACGGTGCCCGGGATAGGTAATTACCGGCTGTAAAATTACTGGCATCTTCACCAGCGAGACAGTGACATTCTCACCGGCAAAACCGAATTGTGCCCCAAAATGGGTCTTGAATCTCCATTTCCGTCGCTTCCTCTTATCTATCAATTGTTCTTGTACTCCATTCGACGTAACCATAATTGCCTATATAAAAGGCTCGATATATCTCAAACTACATGGATAAAAAGACTTTTTCATAATGAATATTTCTAACAGCCTTTAGCTAATTATCTCTTTTACATACACCTACAAAGATATTCACCACAATCGGTTTTTGTCCCCTCCACAATCTAAAGGCAAAAGTTTCCGCACATTACGCTTCTCCGCCACCAGTTTTTTCCATATCCGGCCTTTACAGCATAGCATTGAAAACACTCCGAATCGAAGTTGAAGATCGATAATTGAATTTTACTTAAAAGACATAAATCATACCCCCCCTTTTGTATTTATCTCTCTATTACTTTTCACCTCAAATTATTTCAATTTAATTACATATACATAACATTACAATGCCAGAATCTACTAAAACAGTTTGTGTCTTTTGCGGTTCCTCATTTGGAACAAAGAAATCATATTCCGATGGTGCCACAAGACTAGGTGAACTTCTAGCCGAAAAGAACTATAACCTAGTCTACGGTGGTGGAACCACTGGTTTAATGGGTTTGATCGCCAAAGCCGTGTTCTCTAATGGTGGTGAAGTCCATGGTATCATTCCAGATGCTCTAGTTTCAAAAGAAAGAGTTGACCCAGATAAGATTGATGCTATGAACAAGGAGATTCAAAACAATGTTGATAATCACAAAGGTTCTACTCCATTAGATGAAACGAGTTACGGTAAGACTACAATCGTTTCTGATATGCACACTAGAAAGAGAAAGATGGCTTTAGAAGCTAACAGTGGTTTTGTTGCCATGCCTGGTGGATTTGGTACTCTGGAAGAAATCATGGAGATTACAACTTGGTCCCAATTAGGTATTCACAAGAGACCAATTGTTTTATTCAATGTTGATGGTTTCTACGATAGTTTTATTGAATTCCTGAAGAATGCTATTGAAAATGGTTTCATTTCAAAGACAAATGGTGAAATCGTTGCAATTGCCAATACTCCTGAGGAAGTTGTCGAAAAATTAGAAAACTATGTTGTTCCTCAAGGTAGATTTAACTTGACTTGGGAAAATGAATTAAAGGATAAATAAATAAATAAATGGTGATATATTTAGATTTCTTCTTCGTGTTTGTTAATATTGTTTAGTTTAGTTCTATTATAGAAGGAAAAAAACTAGGACATAGGGAAAGATATAAAAAAGTATTGAATATTTTACCTTTATTTTCATCTTGCTAGTCAACCTAATTACCCATTCTTTTACTTTGTTCCTTTCTTTTTTTTTCCATTAGAATAAAGTTGTTATTGCTTAGTTTACAAAAAGTTAATACTGAATAATGATATTTTTTTTTTTAAAAATAGTAATCGTATAAAAAACGGTGTAACCGACATAAAAATCTAAAACTAACTCTAAAATTCTCTGATATAATTAATACTATCAACGCATTCTGCAACTGTCATTTGGTCTGTTCCGACAATGTCACCAATTCCAATTCCAACATCGACAGTAGACGAATAAGCATCATGTTCAAGCATCAGCCCTCTACCGCCAGATCTTTGTTTCCATTTACGAACATCTCTATAAACCTCTAATGGGGTCTTACTTGGTGGGCTTGTCGCTAGCTTCCAATCAAATGTATCGAAATCCCATAAAACAGCTTGCATACCAAATTGCCTGGCTATCGAACGAACTCTATCATCGATACCACCATATGGAGGTCTGTACCATTTTGGTAAATGATGTCCAGTTGCATTCATTGCCCAATTAGCCCACTGAATTTGTGCAATTATTTCTTGATTTGTCAAAGATGGTAGAAATTTATGAGACCAGGTATGAGAACATATCAAATGACCATCTTGTTGAATCTGACGATAAATTTCTGGGTATCTAACAACGTTAATTCCAAGAGTGAAGAATGTTGTTTTTTGCCTTAATCTTTGTAGGAGTTTCGGTGTATATGCAGACGGTCCATCATCAAAAGTTTGTGATAGTTTCGGGCAAGTATAAGCATCATCAAACCCAACACATTTATAACAGTCAAAAGAACACGAATCTCTTTCCATAGGACAGCGACTAACTTGTCTAATTGGATAATTTGGAACTTTATCAAAGTCTATGAAATCCAAAGGAATATAAGGAGGATCTGGACCTGGCCATTGTGTTAAACCGGTAAATCTTGTTAACCATCTTGGAAATGGTGTAGTAGCAACCATCGAAACATTGTAGTTTGGAATGTCAACAAATTGAGTAGACGCCTCTTTTGTTTCGCTAAGGAGTTCTCCCTCTTCAACCAGCACACAGAATACTAATTTGGTAACCGTTAATAAAAATAACAATGCCAGTTTCATTTAGTTATCTTTTAATTTTTAAACCGCTGATTATGAAAATACTAAATAAATTAATTGATAGGGAATAAAGTAAATATTTTTTTAATTTTTTTTTACCTTTTTTAAATATAAAAGGTTTAAATGTAAAAGCTGAAAAAAAATACTTAGTTAACCAACAAGATGGAAAGCATACACGCTCACTCAATTTCCTTACTTATTGGTGGAAGTAGATTATAGATAAGAAAACTAGAACGAAATCTCATTTTTTGTTAACTCTTCAAAAAAAGGGGGGGCGGGAAGGAGGAAAAAGGGTATAAACGAAGTAAAAATGATAGTGGGGGAGCGGAGCGCCGCAAGCGCAATTCTATTTTCAAACTAATAGTCTTGCTATTCATTTGCCGCTGGAATTGGGACATCGTCCTGCTTTTTGGCATGCCTACTCTTATGATCATTTGTGTCATCAATATGGATTGACAAAGGGGATATACTGTCAGACATTTTGTCGTTTGAAAAGGTGCCATTTTGATCTGTTGGAGCGAACGAATAATTGCTGAAACCTAAACAATTTGTACTTCTTCTTCTATTTTTCACTGTTCTGAATTCACCTGTATCCATAGGATATTGAAGTTGTGATTGATGATTAAAAGATTCAATACTATTATGTGCTGAAGGTAGTGGAATCGAAATGCTAGGTAATCTTTTGGAGCTTGCCGTTGAGCTACAAATCGTTGATCTTCTACTATTTGAAGATTTGCTCATTGATGAGTTTGTAGATGTAGATGATGATGAAATGGATGCAGACGATGATGAGTTTGGAATGAATTTTGATAACTGCTGTTTTAACTGTTTGTTCTCTTCTTTCAAGATTTGAATCTCTTTCATCAACTTGAGAACTATACCTTCCTGTTCCTTTTCCATCACATCTATGAGATTCTCTGGACTCAGCGTCTCTGTTGTACCGAGAGAAGATTTTCTTGATCTTGAAGATGCTGTTGAAGACACAGAAGAATGGGGTTGATGATCTAACTTGTTTACTAGGGGCAGATGAGCCAACTTTGGGCTCAAAGGATTATTACCTTGCATTGGAATAGGGAATAAAGTAGGGATAGAGGAAGGAGAACTTCCAATAGATGATATATCTTGGTATAACTGAGGTTCAGATATACTTGGAGATCTGTTTGGCAAAGTATGCTTGTTAGCAGTTATTGGCTTGTTCAAGGGCGTGATAACGGTGGCGGTGCTCTGAGTTGCAGAAGAAGGACTTGTGCCAGGCATAGTTGGCGTAATGTGAGCCTGTTGAGGCATGAAAATACGGTGATGATCCATATCTATATAAACTACTAACTGTACAAAATAAAGAAATAAAGAAAAGGGAAAGGGAAAGGAAAAAAAAAGAGAAAGATAAATGAAACAAACATATCATTTTTCCCCACAAACAAATCGGAAACGCAAAATTTGGAAGACTTCGCCACCTTTTTTTTCTTTCCTTTTTTTTTCTTTGTTTTCCTATTCTTTCTTTCACCAAACATGTGGCGCGGCTTTATGGAGAAAAGGGATGTGGCTGGTGGCTGAGGAACAGGTGGTTTTGACAGCTTAAAATTTTTTTTTGTTCACTTTTTGCCGTGCAGCCCGCGCATCCTGCGTGCTGCCTCCTGCCACGGCCCCACCTGCCTCCTGCTTCCTGCTTCCTGCTCGCCGGTTCCTGATTCCTGTCTTTTGTGATCCAGGCTGTCTGGCTCGTTAGCCTGCTAGGTCAGTTGATATGGACTAATAGAAGTTATTGTGTCCCTCCTTTTCGCCATCGGCAACTAAGGCTTCTGTCTTTATGACTGTTGATAGTTGTGGTGTGATCGTTACAGCTGCTCGCGTAGTAACGTAGACCAGGTGCAAATTACAGCTTCTGTCGTCACAGACTCAGAGTCACGACTACAGATTACAAGTCCCGCTTTAATGACGCAATCACCTGCCCAGCGCTCACTCCTCGTGCTCACTGCTCGTGCTGCTGGCCCGCTGCCACGCTGCCAGCTGAGAAATGGGCATGCAGGAAGTCGTTATCTTTTATCTACAGTTTATAAATTATTCCCCCCTCAGCCTGCTCTCTATTCCGTCATTTTTTGGCATTGTATCTTGCAGCAAGACGTGCCTACTACTTGTGTAACTATTTAGCCTGAATGCTTTTGTGTGTGTAGATATACTATATACTAGAAGCCTAATCGCTAAAAAACGAAGGATTTAGAAATTCCGATTAAAAATTAGAATATACTTTAGGACCTCGGCGTTTACATAACTCTCTTGGTAAAATTAGATTGAATTAAATAGGTATATTATTAGGATATTTTAGATTATATATATTGCAACAAGTATATGCATGCGTTAGATATATACAAAGATACGTGATTGATTGGCTAAAACCTCTTCAAATTTATGAACGCTGTTCGTCATCCTGACCTGTACCATTATCTCTGGTTGTAGTTGCCTGTAGTTTACTTTCTTTGCTTTTCTTTTTCTTCTTCACTTTCATTTTCTTATTTTTCTGATCATTACTAGTAGGTTTAGAGTTTTGAAGATTTTTGGAAATATCGACACGATTTGTTCTAGATTCTTTCATTCGCTCATCTAGTTGTTGTCTCATAGTAACAATTTTTCTAGAATAAATAATTGATCGATAATCATATTCAATCGGATAGTTTAATTTTTCATCCGTAATGTAATGCTTTTTTGCATACTTGTATAGTTTTTCGTCCTTCAGGTAATCCTCATTACTTTCGGGACTTAACTCGGATTCATCAAATAGATCTGCAATAATTGATGAAGAGCTGGTTTCATTGCCGAGGTTACTAATTTGGGAACTCGTATCAAAGTTATGATTTCCTATTGTGGAGTTACTAGTTAATTGATCAATATAGGTTGGCTTTAATCGCTGATCTGATAATAATGGTGTAGTATAATCAACTTGCAATGATGATGCAGAAGATGATAACATAGGATTTTGATGGTAGATTGAGTTATTTGATGAAGCTGAACTGGTTGGAATTTTCCTACTGTGGTTCCCATTTTCAATGTTCGGATCAGGTAACCAATATTTTTTTCCTTTAGATGAGTATCTCATCCCATTATAAATCTTTTGATTAACTGTTGAAGATTTATAATAAATTTGATTATCATTAATAGAATCAAAATTTCTGAAATTGTACATATCTCCATATAATGTCGTCATTTTCAAATCATAGATTAAATCTCCGATGCATAGACAATCTTTTAAAGCGGTTAGCGTTTTGAATCTGCCCGAATCAGGAATCTTATCAGGTGTGAAATCTGTATAAGGAAAAGATAGCCAGTGAAGCAAAGCAAAAAATATCATTTCTATGCATAAAAGCGAGTTCTGAATTTGTAAACCCAGATTTGTTCCAGGTTGATTCTTATCATCATCAAACAATCCCATCCAATCTAAAGTTCCCACTGCTAAACCTTGCCAATAAGAGGCAAATATAATCAATTTAACGCACAGAAACTTACCCCATGGGTTAAATTTTTTCAAATCTTGATACAAACATTTCCAAAACATTGCAAGATTATATAAAGATACTGTCACCGTCACATTATAAAGTATTCCAACCCAAACATAAACACTGGTCCAGCTAACATCATTGACATCATAATACCCCAATATTGATGTAATGATGATAACTAGATACAATAATGGCTTTATCCAAACATATTGTAATATACATCTTTTAATCATCAACCAGTCTGACGGATTCGATATATTAATTGGACTTAAAAGTAAATTTGTTGGAAATGGATGATAGGTTGGCGGTCTATCTATGCAATTTTGGATAATTGTTCTCTCCCCACCAAGCATCAAAACTAATAACTTGTAAAACGTATAAATCACAAAAGCTTCATAAATTTCTCTTATGGGTTCAATAAATTCCCCCACTTTATAATTTACCAACGATATGTAACAGGTTATTGCAAACAGTGGAACAATCACCAAAATCCTTACTATCAGCCGCTGTTCAAACGGTTTCCTATAATTGCTCAATTGTAAGTATATGGATAATATACCTGCCAACGTTGATATCAAACTGGATACACCAGAAGTTGCTATTATCCAACTAGGGAGTTTACTAAGCATCTTTTGGACTTCTTAAATTAGACCAATACTTTTAGTAGGTTAAAAAAAGATAAATCCAGGGCATAATTTTTCTTCAAAATGGCCACTTGTTAAAAATATTGAAAAAACACTAATAGTCGTCAGCAATTGTAGTAGGAGATATCTTTAGAGAATATCATCATCACCAACTTAGACCCTCATAGTAAGCGTATATTTGTTTGTTTGGAACTCGGAGTTTGCCTGCACATCAAAAAAACATGACGCGCGAATGCGGCGCATAATTTGCCAAACATCCTTGCATCACAAACTATAAGAGCTTAATTCTGAGGGAGCTGGCACAGCCGAAGGCCTACGTAACGGAGAAATCCACATTGTATGTAATTACAGTTACAACTCCCACTCCACACGAGCTGTCAAGAGAATGACTTGCACCTTGCCTTGTTTTTCTTCAAGAACTCAATTTGTCCTTTGCCACTTCCCTCAATATGCCTTTCTAACTTGTAGAAGATTTGTGACCCGACGCTACTATTTAGTTGCTGTCTGAGTATCTGTGAAGGTACCAAGCTGTGTTAATTCCTACTACTGAATTCGTGGGTTCCTTCTCCCTCTGCCCCTGATCCCCGTTTCTCAAAAGTCTAAACTCCTCTTTGTTGTCTTGTTTTGTGCCCCTCCCTTTTTTCTTCATTTTAAATGCTCTATTTCTTCATAACATTGTTATTCACGGTGCTGATTACATGCATTGATGGATGTGGAGTATCAACCCATTTATCATTAGCTGCCAGAATATTTCCTTATTTACCCGAAGATATAAAACGTTACCAGGCTGAATATTTTGCCGGAGCTTTCCACCCTGATGCTTTCTATGGATGCTTTGATCAATCAGAAGCAGCAGAGGAGGCCCATTGGCCTCCATTTCTATTGAAAGCTGTTGAATATTACAAGAGTAAGAGCTCGAACCAAAATCCTCGATTAAAAGCTTTTATTTATGGTGTATTTACTCATCAAGTTGCTGATGTAAGTTGGCATAATTTATACCATAAACAAGGATTATTAGAGCAATTGAGCCAAGTAGAGTTTGGTGGGAACTACTCTAAAGCTCACAAATTCTTGGATACTGGCGGCGACTTTTTGGTGTTGACCAAACAATTTGGTAATTTAAATAAATTCAAGTTGGCATCTTTACTCAAGTTTTATACGGGAAATTGGGAGATTCCTGAAGATGAACTATTGGATATTTATCAAGAAATGGGATACAATATAACCGAAACTGAATTGAATCTTTGTATGTTTAGAGGTTATCTTGCTTTACAAGGAGAAGTTGTTGCAATTGAATCGACTGATGAAAAATCGTCATTGTATTACTTGATCAAATCCCCTTTATTGAGAGAAACGATTGATGATTACTATTATGGAGGCCTCAACGAAATAATCAATACTATAAGAGTTTGTATGGAAGGATTAGATAATTGGTTTGCAGAGGACTTATCTGATGATACTGATCCTTGGGCAGTTTGCAGCACTTTTGTTGAACACAAAATTAACTCATCATCTGATAAAAACATGGATATATCACAGGACAAATCAAAATGGCCCAGGAACGACCAAAAATTGGGAATTGAGAGATCATATTCAAATTTAGTGGTAAATCAAGCAGATGATCTTTTTGACTCCGCCGTCTACTTGTCAAATTTTGTTGCTAATTCTCAATTTGGTTCAAGTTTGAGAATTGGTAGATATATAAATGGAAAGCTATCTATTGCAATTGGCTCTAAGTTTGATGACTTAGCTGGCTCTGTATATGTGATGCCTATTCTGGATATTTTTGAGACGCTGAATAATGGACAAGATATTGAAGCTCTAAAATTGAATCCACCACAAACGCTAAGAAGTGGATCAAGAATTAATAATTATGAGAATCTTCAATATCCAGCCCGATTTGGCCATTCCATGATCAATTGGAGAATAAAAGATTTTGAATTTTTAGTCATTTCTGAGCCTGGATCATCTAGTATCAAAGTATTCGTATCCGGATCTAATCAGCTTGTTGCAATCATAGCAAACAGTGATGCAACATCTGTTGCTGGTTCCAGAGGAATCAAGGAACTAGGAATGATATTGGAATCCAATGATATCAATAATGATGGATTTGATGATTTAGTCGTTGGATCGTGCTACAGTGACGTCGATGGCTATTACCAAAGAGGTTCTGCTAACGTTTTGAGTGGATACCTCTTCTCAAGTCTAATCGAAGACAGCCTTCGTTCAAGAGTTTTAACAGATTCCGACGGTGTACTCCATTTAGATAGCAAGTTACTATCTATATACGAATACACAATTCCCGAGTCAATGATCCAATCAAACGCATATGAACAGTTTGCTACTACGGTTGCCTTTACTAAGAATTATACCTTAGTCGGTACCAATTCCTTGGGTGCGATGATAGTATTTAGCAAGAATGGAACTTTTATAGATAAGATTACACCCAAGGAGTGGGAACAAAATAAGACAAACCTAAACTCAGTTGATGATAATTCTCGTATTGTTTCCTACTATTCACATTTATTTGCGTTTAATTTTATTTTAACGGGTAAATATAATGAAACTGCTGAATGGGTTTTAGTCTCTGCGAGTGCAGAAACTACTGGTGTTTGTGTTCTCTGTGGAGCAGCTTATCTTTATCTAATTCAAGCTGGAGAATTAACACTGGTTTCTAAGATTACACCTAAGCTACGAGTCGATAATAAGCATTCATATTTTGGTACAAATGCTATTCCATTTGACTTGAATCCTTCCGAAAAGAAAGTATTTATTTCTTCAGATGGATTTGCTGAAGGAATGGGTAGCATATGGGAGGTCGACATTCATGAAATCATTCAAAAGCATTCTGTTTTGAGTGAAGTTATTAATATTGAATTGGATGATGGCTTAACTAAAACTGGATTACAAAAATTTGGGAAACTTGTAGCTTCTGGGCCTTACGGTGTTGGGTATACCGGATTTGGCAGATCTATGGAGAAGTTTACTTTTAATGGAAATGATTATTTGGTTGTTGGGATGCCATATTATGGATATAGTGAAATGTATAACGATGCTGCTAAGGTTTCAGGAAAAGTTGCTATTTATAAATTGTAAGAATTAAAGGGAAAAAAAAAAAATCAAAAGTTGTATTGATCGTTATCTTTGTAAAAATTGCCAGTGTTTTTTTTTTTATGTTTCTTTCTTAGGTTTTGTTTTTATTATATTTTTAAAATTTGGAGTGCACGAGGCTTGTTTAAATATGACTTATAAACCCATGCCGTGGTAATGCATGTTTTTACTAACTTTATATAAATTGTACGAAAGGAAAGCTCTTTCATTATAGGTAGTAAGAAATTAACAACGATGACGACGTTGTAGATTTGATTACATAATATATTAAGAAAAAGTCAGTGCTACCATTTTTAAACTAAAGCACACGACCTTTTCGAAGCTGAAAAATTTGAATTTTGAAAGCGCATTGAAGTTTCAACGGTCCGGCGAGTTGAAGATCATAGATTTAAAGAACCAGGCTTCTTGAGTTTCCTCTATCCTAAACAGTTGGGTCAATCGCATTCTATTCACAAAATGTACTCAAGATCTGCTTTCAATATGATACGCTTCTCAGTGATACCAAAATCGGCCGTGAGAGTCATATCACCACTGGGACAGCGCTCATTTTCATCAATAAGCATTCAACTTCAACAACAACAGCAACAAAAATCGCAACCAGCCGCTACCTTTTCTAGCTCTAACTCAGATCTATCAAAGAATAACTTGACGTCAAATTCATCCCAGCTTCCTGATTTAACTCCACTAAAATTTGAAAAAAATATCTACGCAACAATTAAGATTCACGACAGACCATACTTAGTAACCGAGGGAGATGAAGTTATTTTACCTTTTAGAATGAAACATGCTGAAATAGGCGATATTTTGAATTTCACTAACGTTTCTACAGTTGGATCCAAGAATTACACATATAATCTAGACCAAGGTATAGATAGCTCGCTATTAACTGTGAAGGGGATCGTTTTGGAAAAGACTAAAAAACCAATGTATGTGAAAGAGATTACAAAAAGAAGAAATAGACATACTAGACATGTCCAAGTTAAACATGACTTGACTGTCTTAAGAATTACAGAATTGAAGTTGAACATTTAGGAAAATACATGTATTTTTTAGCCCTTTTGTCTAGTACATCAAAGTTGTCTCAAGCTATCATTTTTTCTGTCCTCTCACCTACTATATAGTCATAAACATCCCGTGTATATATATTTATATATTGTTAGCCAAATGATACTAGCTAATTACGTATTACAATATATGATTGAAATAACATGTAGCTTTTAAATTTGTAGGTTAAAAGTAGAAATCGGATACAAGTTGCAACTTGCAGCTTCTCACCACTCCATGAGCGAAGAAAGCGTCGCGTCGAATTCTGAAAGGACCGTGGTCATTGGTACGTCACCCCAGTGTGCTAATTAAAGAAACAAAAATAAAACAAATGCTTGTTGTGATGCAATATGAAAGAACAACAACTATCTTTCTGAGCTTCATTATATGGCAAATTTAATATGTTTTCGAGGAGTGATGATACCAAAAAGAAAAAGGAGGCAAAGGATCAATTGCCAAAATTCCTCTATGATCAGATTCCAGCTGAGATAACAAACAAGACTGCTTTGAATTCAAGAATCAAATCATCAAATGATTCACCTTATTCTACAGCAATACCCACTGGTAGACAATCATCTGCTTACCCAAAATACAGCAGAAGATCCCGAAATGGGGCATCTCAGATACCCACTTCTAGCCAAAAGCTACCCGCTTTCCACTCGACTGCAAGTCCAAAAGCTAAAGAGAAAGAAATACCCAAAGAAAATAAACAAAAGTTAACTGTAGACACATCGTTAGAATCAGTGATCCGCTCAGACGTTGCATCAATTCCTATAAAGGTAACCAAGGACAGACATGATACCCAAATTAACCATGAAATTGAAAATCCTTTGGATGCTTCATATGTCACCGAAAAAGAAAAATCCAGTGGCTCTTCGAACAAATTGGAAATGCCAATAGGACCTAAAGTTCCGCATCCAACAGGTTCTCCTCTATATGATCAAGTTTCAAGAAAATTTTCATCTATATTGAACCTGTCAGATCAAGATCAATTTTTCCAATTGGATTATAATGATCAAAGCTTCAATACTACTCATAATACTACAGATACCCAAACAACCATTGCTCCTGTAACGGCTCAAACTCAAGAGTTTTCTTTTGAAAACCCCGTTCCAGGAAACACTTTGAAGAATTCATCAATAGTTACTGTCCAAGGAATTTCTGTTGACAGTACATCTTCTCCGAATCACAACGATAGATCAAGCGCAACGAGGAAGCCAGCATTACCACCACTTCCAACAATAACTGCGCTAACATCAAATTCATCCATAATCCCTGATCAACAAGACTATGAGACAGGATTATCTGTGCAAAGGCCTAACTATATGGATATTGATCAACAAAATAATGAGCTGGGTGATCATTTGAAACCAAATAAAGAGCTTGTGACGACTCGCCGAATATCTAGGGGCTTTCACTCCAATTCCTCTTCTATATCTTGGACACCAACAAATCCAGATGAGTGGACCATAGAACACGTTACAGATTGGTTGATTACCCATAATTTCAACGAATCTTGGGTTTCATTATTTACTACAGAGAATTTAATCCATGAAAAGTTTATGAAATTACACACCTATGAGGAGTTAAAAAAGTACATACCGTTTTTAGTCACAGATGATGCATCATCAACACCTACTCGGTTTATTCAACAATTACGTCGAACACTTGGCAAGACAAATTCGTTGTCAAGTACTAATGAAATCAATGAGCTGACTTCCACATCACCAATTTCACTAATAACTGAATCTTCCTTTGATTCAATTCAAAAAACCGCGGAAGATGGACTCTCTTCAGTTGGTAGAAGTACTGTAGACCAAAATGCATCAAGCAACTCAATTGGAAATTCCTACGACGATACTACACCTATAGATGGAAGTAGCATTTTCCATGATGCTTTATCGGAAAAGTTGGATATCGAGAATAGATCACCGGAACGAAGACCACTATCACAGCAAACGCAGCCTCCCCACTCTTCATACCCACCTCTTCCACCCTTTCCTCCGTTGCTACAACCACCAATCGTAGCACGTCAGACGGAGAAACAGCAGCATTTAATTGGAGAGAAACTTGTACCTGTGGTATCAGCACCAGTTAGGGTGTCTGAAGAATCTGCTGATGATATTCAATTATTGATCAAAAGATCGACCGACGAATTGTCGAAGAAATTCAACAATAAGCCTCGTCCAGTTTCTACAATTGAAAGGTCAACTTACGGACATTCTTCAGCATCAGTGAGCAGCAAGCTGTTTAGAAGACAACACGAAAAGTCAAATTCTTCTGAATCATCCTTATTTGTTAACATGTTCAACAACAACCACGATAGTTCTAGAGCAAGTTTCTCACCACAGACGACCCCAGTTACAACAACGAATCAATTTTCGCCATTTTCAGAGTCTTCGGCGCACCGTAAACAACATGGGAGATCGGGATCTAGAGGCTCAATAGGTGATGCCACAACCCCAAAAGGTATTTTCAATAAGTTTTTTGGAAAGTCTTCCAAGAACCAATCTGATTATACACATTCAAATTCTAAACAATCTCGTAATAGTGATTCACCTGTGTCGCCATCGTCTTTATCATCTGTTTTCTCCACAACTGATAACAAAAAGCAGAAAAAGACTCCCTATGATGAAAAGAAGAGATTAAGTACATTCTTAGGTGACCATTATGATAAGAAAAAGAAATCAGTCGACGACTCTATTAGTGCTCCACCAACGAGTAACTCGAGCTCCACCGGCACGACTAATCATCCTTCTGATTCCAAAAAGAAAAACTCTACATCAAAGCCTACAAAGCCAGCACCACCAAAGTTTGAGAAACTAGGACCTGTTGGTAAAAAGCCATCTCCTGCAGGAGTTACAATTCCGGTTGTTACGAAATCAACCTTGCATACTAACAACAACTCATCTATATCTTCTGGTGCATCTACTATAACTCCTGACACGTTAGCAATTGATACATCCAGCCCAAAGGAAGCCAGGAAGCACCTTAATGGAAAGCCATCTGCTGAATTATTAGAGTATCAAAAAACCAAACCGTTAGGTTTCTCCCTCGATAAGAGATTTCGTCCAGTTTCGAAAATATCAAATGCCGATATTTACATACTCGTAACCTCTGATAATTTCAATTTTATTCCAGTAAATATCGGCTATTTTTCAAGTGTTTCAGATTTCAAGAATGCTTTTATAGAGTCGTTGAGACTAGATCGTGATATTGAAACTCAATTTCAAGTGACAGATTTTGGTTGTGATCCTGGTGAGGTATTAGATGATTTGACATTTAACGGATTGGCTAGATCTAAGTTTCTGGGTGGTGTTTTAAAGATTATGGTTAGCCAAAACTCATCTGATGATTCGAATGACCATCGTCTCAATAGCAGCAACTTAACAGATTATAACCAACTGGAACGGAAATCTAGACTGGATCCTAATGATCTAACACTGACCGCAACATCATCTTACTCCGACTCTGTGACTTCGGAAGCGTCGCTAGATAAATTTGTGGCGACTCCACTCTACTTGATTAACCAAACTTCTGGAGGCACCAAAAAAGATGAACAAATTGATTATCTAAATTTCAAGGAAAACTATACCCAAGATGTACCTTTATCACTTAATGAAAAGTTTAAACTGGACAGAAAAAGATCAACCAATTCGTCGAACATGAGAGCTAGATCGATAACAACAACATCAATCCCTGATTCTGGAGTAGGTACATATTCCACTCTGAATTCCAACTCATCAAATAATTCCTTCAGAGTCATTCGTTCTGACATGCGTGAAATTGACTTTGATAAGCGCCGTGAATCTCCATTTATCAGGCAAGATTCTATCGTTGCCCATAGAACTGCACCTCCGGCACCTACTATATCACCTGTACCATCCATAACTACTACCCCAGCAACAACACTATCGTTATTACCAATACCAGATCAAAAGAAAACAACTTCGCCTATCTCAAAAGGTACTAGAAAACCTCCTCCACCTCTACCGACCGCTTTGATGAAAGACGGTTCCCTTAAATCTCTTGCTTCTATTACTAGAAAAAGTACAATTAGACGTAAAACTTCTATGAGGAAACCAGGAACTCTATTCGATCCATTTAAGGAAAATGAAATCAGTTTTGCAGATGCTCCTACTTTGGAAGATAGTCCAAACGGATCAGATTCTGATGATTCAGACGATGGGCTATTTGCTAAAGCACCTACAAAGTCCGCTGAGAGTACAATTTCAGAATCAAAAACTACAGTTAGCAATGCAACAAGTAATGACAGTACGATGACAGAAACGGATATTCATAATGGTGGCGAATCACATACGGTCCTGACTTCGTCATCAAACGATTCATTATTAGATATCAGACCACCAGCTGCTGTATTGTATGACAATTTGGAAATCTACTTCCCGAACACGGATCTAGACAAGTTAATTATTGATGAAGTTGTTTCACCTCCAGTATCTCCAATAGCAGAAGAAAAACAATCCACAGTTCAGCATCCTGTCGCTTCTAGGGTTCCTAAAAAGCCACAGTCTTCCAACAGATTGACATTGCCAGAATCTTCGTCGTCTGGAAAGATTCATAGAATGAAGAGTATTAGAATTGTTGCACAGGAAGCGAAGAAGGCGGCCGAAAAGCAACAGAAGGGTTTCAGTTCAGGAAGCTTGCTCAGACGTAAGAGCACAAAAATGTGGGGTCAAAAAGTTGTTGAAGTGGTGGCCGGAAACAGATCTCAGTACGTGAACAAATTAAGAAATCCAACTGGTCAGTATAAGGAGTTTGCATGGGTTAAGGGTGAACTTATTGGTATAGGAACTTTTGGTAAAGTCTATCTAGCCCTTAACGTTACCACCGGTGAAATGATTGCTGTCAAACAAACTACAATTTCATCTAAATTTGCTAACAACAGAGAGACTAAAGAGATTGTTGATACTTTCAGGGCTGAAGTTGACTCTTTGAAGGACTTAGACCACGTTAATATTGTTCAGTATTTAGGATTTGAAAAGAAAGATAATACGTACAGTGTCTTTTTAGAGTACGTTTCTGGAGGATCCGTTGGACATTTGATTAGGAGCTATGGTCAATTCCCAGAAAACTTGATAAGCTTCTTAACTGCCCAAGTTTTAGAAGGTTTAAGCTATATTCACTCTCAAGGTATTCTACACAGAGATTTGAAAGCAGATAATTTGTTGTTAGAAAATGATGGTATTTGTAAGATTTCTGATTTTGGTATTAGTAAAAAGGCAAAAGATATATATTCAAATGAATCCGCAATGTCTTTCCAAGGAACAATTTTCTGGATGGCTCCTGAAATTATCGACAACACTGCACACAAAGGTTATAATGCGAAGGTTGATATTTGGTCTTTAGGATGTGTTGTTTTGGAAATGTACGCTGGTAAAAGACCTTGGCATGATTTTGCTATTGCTGGCGCTATTTTCAAATTGGGAACTAAGTCTGCTCCACCAATTCCCGAGGAGACGAAAAAGTTGATGAGCTCAAAAGGGTCAGTTTTCCTTGACAGATGCTTTGAAATTGATCCTGCACAGAGACCAACAGCTGCTGAGTTGTTGGAAGATGAGTTTTGTAAACCAAATTCTCAATTCAAGTTTGAAAATACTGAATTGGCTAAAAAAATGAGATTTGATGACAGACAGGAGGAGAGAAAGGCAGAAATGATGAAGAGTACTAAAGGATAAAGAATATTAGCATAATTTTATTGTATTTAATCTGTATTATATAATACCCGAATGTTTTTTACTATTTTACTTGGTAATATCTTTGTATCTAAATGCGCAACATTCGTTTGAAAAAGAACAGAAAGTGAGAGATAGAAAAGAAAACATGCCCAGAAGACTATTTTGATAAAACGTTGCCTTCATATGCTCCAAAATACTTCTAGAATCTGATAATACGTGGTCGATGCTCACATCTCATACAAGGAGAATTCAATAAAGAGTGTGCACGCCGCTCCTTAATTAATATACGATACACTGTTCACTACTGATGCCGACATCAGGTTTCAAACTCTAGGTCCGAGTATATACCATTTGGGTTCCATTATCATAGGTACATTGAATTTACACAAGTTTCGCAATGACAGTTCCATTCACTTCTTAAGTTCAATCTTTACGGATATTATTAATGGATATCAATTTTCTAAACCTTATATACATTTAGCTTTTGCTCCACTACCTTACGAGTGAGTGTTAAAAAAGAGATTTTGGAAAAAAAGATTTGCTTGTCAAATATCAGAGCATTATACTATCTCAGCTGCTGGTTTCACAAAGCGACTATAAAATCTGTATAGAAAGCTAACCTATAGTCAAACTATAGGAGAAAAAACATACTCCAATTTTTAATTTGTCTTTTTGGTTTCCTTTTCAGCCTTCAATTGCTTCATAACTTTTCTTCTCTGTCTCAACATGTATGTGTATAAGGTGTAAGATCCTGGAATATAAATAACTAAGCAGGTAATCAAAAACCATTTATACCAAGCTCCGTAAATAAACTCAGCTTCACTTAGCGATAAATAAATCATAGTACATTCAGATGAGATTCCCATAGGATACAACACCAAAAATGAATTGTATCTGAACCATTTCAGAATGCGAGGAGGCTTTCCATCGGTTAGAATGTTAGCAGCATAATAATAGTATCTCATTGATTCTGTGATTGACCAGGCTAGGGTCAAAGTGATATAGGACCAATGTGCATTTGCTGGAGAATCTGGTAATGCAGTAAAGATTCCGAGGACGAGCAATAACCTGGAGGCAATTTGCATCACAGTGGTCATCAATGGTGATTTAACATTCCCAACTGCAGAATTATAGATCTCTACAACTGCTAACGATTGAATGATAATGGTCCAAATAGATGTTAAATCAAAAAGTTCATAAGATGAATAAAAGCATGACACAGATATGATATTTAGAAAGACAAATGACCATAAGGATCCCGAAATGATGTTGTAGTTCAAGATCCAGGACGGTGTTTCACCATCATCAGCAGCATTGAATTTAGCAATTTCCGGATTTTCCGACATCTTCAACAATCAACGGCAATCTCTTTAAACTTGGGTTCTTTGCTAGAAGCGTCATGTGGTGGTCACCTTTCACAGGACGCAGATTTCAGGCGACTCCGCGTTGAACGGTGGACTACCGAAAAGAGAAACCAGCAAAGTGCGCGAAACGTGAAGTTTTAGTGATTTTTACTTGCTTGAAGGTTAAAAATAATGTCATTACATCATATAATAGAATAGAAACGCAAGAACAGAAAAACAAAATAAATCCAAAAGAAAAGGAAAAAAGTGAAAATCAATGTATCAATATCTTTAAAACACAGTAGGCCGAATTTATATATGTGGTAATTACTGTAAAAAGGTGCAAAAAACAGAATATTAGAAAATGTAAGGTTTGCTAGATAGCCAACTTCAAAACACCATCAATACTTAAAGAAGACAAGGAATTTTGTGTGGTTGTAGCAAACATCAAAACAGCTAAAAGGAATCTAGCAGAAAGAAGCACACGTACATCAATAAATTATTAAAATGATATCATAATAGGATAATTAAAAATCAATAAAAATGTCAAACAATGAAGAAAGGCATTTTCAAACATACAAAACGAAACCAAACATAAGAAGGAATAAGATCAATTCATCAAAGAAACTTGGAAAAAACAATAAGGAAGCAACAAAAACAAAAACAAAAAGAAAAAAAAGGAAAAGCAGACATCAAGAAAGACAAGGGAGTAGCGCACATTTATGAATGTTGGCTAGAGGATCTAACTAGCTCGCTAGTGAGTTCATCAGCAGGTGAACTGATAGACTTACTTCCAAGACCTAAGGAACCATCTAACTCATCATCAGAATCGGAGTCACTAATTGGTAATTCACTTAATCCATGACCTGAACCAACAGCATTGTAGTTTAACGATCCATCAGCTTGATACAGTGGATGATTCTCTTTCACATATGACTGACCATCATCGTTTGGATCTTCATAATCGTCGTCGTCATCATCGTTAGCGGCACTGGAACCGGCATTATGCCCACGCTGTTGAGGAGATTGATAATTACCACGATAGTGACGTCTGCGTGCAACATCGTCATCATCGTCGTTGTCATCGTCTTCCTCTTCAGCTTGAATCAGATCATCAATATCGTCATCATCCAATCCACCTGCATTCATTTGATGATAAGGGTGACCACCTATGGAAGAATCTACTATGCCATCTTGTGATTGATGGTGAGGATCTTCATCTTCAGAATCTTCATCTGATGACTTATCAGGACCATCTTTCGTCATCTGTTGAGTTATATACCTAGCAAATTGATCAAATTCAGGATCTTGGTCATCAACTTGGGAGTTATCATGATCATCAGATATTATATTACCTAAATCTTCGTCATCAAATTGTAGCTTTGAATCACCACGAGATTGCTGTTGGTGATGATAATTGTAAGACACATCCTGGTCATCTTGGTCTTCTTCATCATCATCCTCTTCTTCGTCCTCTTCTTCGACCTCCTCATCATTACCTAATACAGCGTTATATTTATTTCTTGTCTCCACTAACGTTTCATTAACATAATGTGTCCAACCTGGTAGCATTATAGCTTCTTCGATAATTGAGGATTTTGTGGTATGCAAATGTAATGATGTAAACTTAACCACTTCTTCAGCAATAAGCGTTAAGTGACCCATATAACCTAATCTTAAACCTGTTTCCTTTTCATACTCGATACAATTGTTATGGCCTTCTATAATTAATTTCGTTATGTTACCTCTACCAAAAAGATCAATTGCTAGATATCTGTTATAGCCGATTTCCATTGATGCATTTAATATTTGTTGAACAATATCAAAGACAACATTATGTAAAAAATTATTCCATGGAAATTTGAAAAACATGTTCAAGATAGTCACTATCACATTATTGTCATATAGTGCTATCTTCAATTGATCTCCTACAACAGGGTATCTTCTTAAGAGCTGTTCCATTTCATCCGATTCCAGCGACACTCCAGTTTCATCAGCTAATATGTCAGTGTCATGAATATCATCTTGATTTAACGTTAAATCAGCATCTTCATCATACCCTGTCTCCAATTCATCAGCTGCCTCTTCTGAAATTCCTTCAATCTCATTTTGTAGTTGTGCTTGATTTTGGTTTTGGAAAAATGCATGCTCATCAACTGGTCTTCTTTCGGGAAGTTTTGGAGATAGCTCTCTTTCATCAAATAAATCATCATCTCCATGCTGTGTATCATTAGTAGTATTATTCGTATCAATATCATCACCATCGCCATCACCAGGTGATAACTTCAGATTCTCCACGTCTCTTGAAATGTCAAATCCATCATCTTGAGAGTTGTTTGATTGTAAGTCAGAATTTCTCATCAGTTGCCTTTGTTGTTGGATCAAACTTTCACGGATCTCATCTCTTTCTCTAACAATTTCTTCACCCTTTTCATGGTTCAATAATGCCATGTTGGAACAATGAATCAATTCTGCGACCAATTCACAAATTTTGAATCTTTCAAAACCTAATGGTTCAATCTGTCCAAAAGGTGTTTCTAAAATCTTATCAACTTTTCTTTCTAGCATTTTAGTGAATTCACCCATTGCTTCACTGAAAACTTTCACAAGGGTACCCAAATAAATAGGATCTCTAGGGGTAGGTGGATGTGAATCAACTGTGATATAAACAACCGGCACCGCATCATAGTCGGAATTATTCTTTCTAATTATTTCAATTACAATACCCACACCGTTAGATAATCCAGTACCACCATGCAACATCATCTTTACTAGTTCTCTAACAACAGGTTCACTAACCAACTGTCTACTTAATTCATTAGGGCCAATGGTAGTGTTTTCAGCATTATTAGCAGATATAGTAATAAATGCTTTCAAAAAGTCACCTGCAGCAGATTGAACAGACGATGGAACGTCGGGTCCTAGATAAGCAATCAATGCATTAATTAATCCCTGTTCTTTCAACACCTCTATAATTCCGGTACTTGAATCTGGCTTATCTGTTGAAATGACTTTAAGAAGGAAGTCCATCAACGGTGGAGTATCTATATGTCTCATAAATCTTTCAATTATATATGGTTCTTGTAATATAAACATGATCATTTCATCCATCTTCATGTCCAATAAATGTTCATTGATTTTCATAAAGTATGTAGCCAAAAAGATTGGTAATGGAGCAGGCTTGTCAAGTATACTCCAAAGTTTTTCCAATAAATCGACATTTTCCATAAAAGCATCTGTTAAAGACCACACATCAACAGATAAAATTTCAGCAGCAACTTGAGCTCTTCTAGAATGCTGTTCAGCAGGGGTTTCTCTATCATCATCGTCATTGTCGTCATCATTTTTATTTTCGTCACCTTCCATATTCATATCATAACCAAAGGATTCATCATCGTCATCATCCTCTTCCTCAGGGTAATCATCATAAGAACCATCTTGGTCTTCCTCTTCATCTTCTTCAACTTGATCCGTTTGTTCACTATTTTTCTGTTGAGATTCTTTAGCTACTGAATTTCTTTCTGAAGATTGTATTATTTCAGAATCTGAGCCGGAGCCAGAACCAGAGCCAGAATCAGAATCAGAGTCAGAATCAGTTTCACTGTCAGTATAATTGCTGTTGAGCTTTGATATGGAATTTGCTGTTTCAGTTTCCTGTTCAATGGTATCCACATGCTTTTCACTGTCTGAATCTTGTTTTTCTAGTTTTTCTTTTTCTTGCTGCTCTTGTAAAGCCAATTCTTCTCTTTTTTGGAAATCATCATCTTCCACAATATAATCCACCAATGCTTCTAAAACTTCTGGTACCCTCAGGTACTCTATCAACTTTGAATTTGAAGCTAACAACTCAGGTATAGTTTCTTGTTCGTCCAACAACTCCTCCAATTCAAAGTCCGGTTTTTCTAATATTTTGGTGACACGAGAAGCATAATTACTTGTGAATCTCCAAAATCCTGACATGTTGAATAATAAAATCTATAGATACAGTATGTCTAATTGGACTGGTGTGCTCTAATATAAAACTTGGGAATAAAAAAACGTAAGATAATTGTTCGTTAAAAAATATATTATCTTTTCAATTTGATAATGTCTTTCTGTGATTAAGCAAGTTAACAAAACAAAACAAAAGAGAGAAGGATAATTAGATCTATAGTTGGATATATACAGAAGATTTTATATTTTTCGATTTTTGTTTTGTTTGATGTTGAAATATGCAAGAGGAATTAAAAAAAATATCAAAATGAAGAGAATTGAAGATAAAAGCAAAAAAACGGAAAATGAAACAATAAATAATTAGTGAACAAGAGAACAAATTATACTATGCAATGAATGAAAATGGGATGTTCAAAGTGAATAAGTGTAGTGATTCGTATGAATGCTCTGAATTGATAGCTAATGGGAACAAAAAAAAAGAAAAAAACTGCAACAAAAATGCCTTTTCCTTAAATAGAGAACAGAAAACTAATGGATATATACAAAGGTACTGTTTTAGTTTAATGGATGTACGGTTTGCTGTATACTTGGAGAGGAACAAAACTGGTGGTTTTAATTATTGCTCGTCTTTTTGTACGTACAACCTTTTCAGTTTCTATGTGATAAAGGCAAAAGGAAAGGTAAAAAGATATAAAATTGAATATATCTTTCGAATTCTGTAATAAATATCTTTGTTTCAGGTAATTTGATTTAATTCAGAGCAATCTATGTCGGTTATGCCCCTTGTCTTTCAGTGGACAAACCAGTGGAAGACACTTGTGCTTTCTCTTATTGTTTGTTGACCGTTTTTTTTTTTTCCTTCGCTTTCGCTCTGCCTGCAGAGTGGACGGCGAGCTCCCCGGTGGCCGGTGCCACTGCCAGTGGTCCACTAGTCTGTGACCCTGTGACCCTGTGACTACAGCTGTGGTCTGTGGTCTACGATTGAGAATTTCGCGTTAATATTTAACGGGCTTTTGGCGGGCGGGCTGGTGTTGCACACGCCGTGGGGCCACCCTCCCTCCCCTCCGCTGGGCGTGGCGAGATGTACTACACACTATATATAATAGCTATATACGTACTCTTTTTTTTTTTCTTTTAAGATTTGTATTTATATAACACAGCATATCGTATATGATAATGGCTGCACACTCTTCTGTGCCTTCGATAGATAAATTTAGGTTACCAGGTTAGTACAATAATAAGTCTGAGTATCGCCTATCTATTACATATATTATCAATCCGTCCAATGATATGTACGTATAGCGATCTACACGCCTTTGCCGACTGTTAAGCAGGAAAACTCCCGCCACGATCCCGCAAACGCTTACATAAATTTTGTAGGGTTAGATGACATAATAAACCGCAATGATTAATCAGGTTCGGAGACTAGCAAAAATAATAAACCAAGAAAGCTCTAATTGATACATTTAATACAAACATATACATGATGTGTACACATATTATATACATCCTATATATATGACTATGACTATAACTTTTTATATTTCATTTTTCATTTTACTCATTTCTAATTCTCGTTAAATTGCTCGACCCAATTGATGTATTTATCAATGATGCTCACTATTCCATGTTTATCTTCCTCATCCCGATAGAAAATCTCAAGCTTACTCTTGATTAACACAGAATCTGAATCATCTGATTCCATCAAAATTTTTAAGACAGTACAGATTATTAATGAAAACTCTCCGTAATATCTGTAATTCCATGAAATTAATTTACCAACCAATTTCAACATAAAATCGTTGCTCAATTTATAATATGCAAGCCTTGAATCATTCTTAATCATGTTCAATTTCATAAATTCTGTCTGTTTGGTATTGTACAATATAAAATAGTTCAGTAACTTGTAAGCCGCAAAGATCGAAAATCTATTGTCCAAACAGGTTCTAAATGGAACCAATCCACTATCAAATCTACGAACTTTGAAGCATTCATCACCGATCAATTCCCACTCCAATGCAATGTGTTGAATTAAATTGAAGTCAGTATTAGTCTTTTCATTTTCCCAAATTAAAACACTTTTCAAATTCTCATAAAAAATTAAAAATAGCGAATCTAACCATCTCTCACTCAATCTTTTGGTTCTAAATTTTCTTGACATCATTGATGAAGAACGAATCGATCCATTGCGTGAGTTGATCGACGTTGATCGACCTCTAGTTGCATTTGAATCACTTCCATTGACAGTTAACTGATTAGACGATTTGTTGATATCAGACTGTTCTTCTTGCTGTTGTTGATGCTGTTGAAATTCAGCATTGTATTCATCTTCCATAACGAAAACCATCGATCTCAATTTTAGTAGATCTGTCCAACCTAGCTGCCTAACCATTATAGCCAGTAAATCATAGGCTTCTTTAAAAGTGCTCTGTAATTTGGTTTGCTCATAAACTGTAAGATGGACAGGATTAACTGATTCTATATGGTTTGCAGGTGAAAACTCTATAATTTCTCCCACACCAGACACACAACCAAAAGTTTCACAATCTTCCCACACTTTACTCAGTTTACCTTCAAAAGGTAAAGGAAATGAGAATGATTTTGGTTTCAAAGCACGGAAAACATCTTTCTTTTTGTTACTATACATCGGTGATGAATTCAAAGACAATAGCGCACCAGTGTAATCCTTATTCAATATATGAACTTTTATCAAAGTTTTCCATGCCAAAAACTCCGTTGGCAAACATTCAACCGCCCTTGTAGCTGATCCTAAAGCTAAATCAGCACGATTTTGTGATATTAGAAACTCTGATTGTTCTAGTAACATCAATCCATCTCTTGGATGTAATTTAATCGATTGATACATCAATTGAACAGCTTTTGTCTGGTCTCCTTTCAACAACAATAGTTTGACTTTTAAAATGGAACAATTTAAACCTTTTGTATTCGATTCTAATTCTATCACTTTTTCCAATGCCAATTCTGCTAATCCAGTTATAGAAACTAACATTATCAAAGAATCAATCAAATGATTATTCATTATGGTTGGCTGTGCTACCAAATCCGAAGATCCACATAACACACCTCTAGGTATCATGGATATAATTGAACAGATTGCTTCTTTTGCTGCTGCTGTTGATGATACTGGGTTATACTTACACATTCCAGGGAGCTGTCTCTCTATATCATCTGAAAATATAATTGAACGAATCAAGCCAGAGACATAAGTTTCTTTCCAAATGCTAGAATTTTCATCTGTAACCTCATAATAGTAGGCTTTGCCTCTAACCTTTGTATCAGGGGGCTTTAAAAAGAATTGAACAGTCGGTGTAGTTCCAGGGAATTGACAAGTAATTCTTAAATCACCTTGAGAAAAACAGTTGTAAGAACAGTAAGTTGTTGTTTTAGGGTGCTTTAAAGAAGCTGGTGTTGAATCATTCAATTGAATTGTTTGCATATACATAAAGGGTTGAACCAATGATGAAGTATTCATCCCAACACAATAATGATAATCACCATACTCCTTTTTAGTGTCTCTGTTATACCTTGAAATATGTACCAAGTCTGGAGGTCCCAATTCTTTTAGGTCTGGTAGTATAGAGGAACGAAATTGTAATGATTCTCCCAATTGAGTCTCAATGATCTTAGGGTTGATTATTTTAGGAGTGTTCCTCTGTTTTGTCCCGAGGGTACTGGAAGCCATTGAGAAATTGAATTGATTATTGACAGAAGACGGCCTCGAGTTCTCAGACGACATGATGAAGAAGTTTTGAAACAAACTGTACTTACAAGTAGGGACAGACACCAAATTGGAGTAAAAATGCTTGGAAATTAGGTGCAAGCTGATTCTTTCAAATATTACACACGTAAACGAAAACGTCAAAAATGTATACACAAATCTATTTAGGGAAAAACAACGACGCGTCTATCGACGTAAAAATGGCCCGGGTAACCTGTTATATATAGTCGCAGAGAGCCGTCTTTCACTCAAAATTTTTCAGCTAAATTATGATGGCCTTCGTGCACTGATCACAGAGCGAGTGGGAGTGTGAGGTTTGCGACAAATATCATTGACCGTTTTAATAAAGGGCCTAACTTATAAACAGGGTGCTAGTTTGTGGTATTAGTTACAACAACAGTACTTAACCAGATAAAAAAATGTCTTTGGCATCACTACGTAGAATTGCTGCTGGCGCTAATGCCAACAGCAGACGTCTACTCTCCACCACACAATCTATATTTAACAAACAAACCTCTACTTCACCTTCAAATTTGTCATTAGATCCTGAAAAATTGCAACATATGCAATATTTATTACAGTTTTATGAACCAAATATTGTGGAATCCATTATGAAAGCTGAATCAGCCATTGATGCCGAACATTTCAAAAACAAAAGATTGAATCCAATCCAGTTTGCACCAGCTTACTTGAACGACTTGACGAAAATGGATCCATATTACGATCATCTACAAAACAAACAGGAGTCATACCTTGCCATGACACAACCGAACCAAGAAGATATTCCACCGGGACATAACTTAGAAAATGAAGAAGATACTACCGGTAACGTCTCAGAATTGAAGGAATTAGCACAACGGTTATCATTAGCCACTGGTTTTAACCCTCAATACATTCAAAGATTATCTGTCAAGACGTTGATTTTAAAGACTGTGAGAAATCAAACCGCAAAAGGTAAGATTAACTCTTTCTATGCGCTAGTGTGTGCCGGTGACCGTAACGGTATGCTAGGTATTGGAGAAGGTAAGGATCCTGAAGAACCAGCAACTGCCGTGTTAAAAGCTCACTGGCAAGCAGTTAAGAACTTGACAAAGATTCCAAGATTAGAAAATAGAACTATTTATGGAAATATCGAGAACAAATACGTTTCATCTGTGGTGCATCTAAGATCTTCACCACCAGGTAGTGGGCTAAGATGTAATCCTATGATTTTCGAGTTAGCTCAATGTGCCGGTATCAAAGATTTAAGTGCTAAAGTGTACAAGTCGAGAAATAGAATGAACGTTGTGAAATGTACCATGGAAGCATTGATGAAGCAGAAAACTATTGATGAAATTGCTTTGGAAAGAGGTAAGAAGGTTGTCGATTTGAGAAAAGTTTATTATACTGTTTAGTACATTTAAATTATATCTGTTTATATACTGCTACGTTTCTATATTCTTGTTTATATTAATATTAAAATTATTATTAAAATAAGTCATAACTTCTTGGTAAGAAGGTGAAGCAGAAAAAAAAAGTTCATTTAACCAAGATAATGAAATTTATGAATTTCAAAAAAGAAGAAATAAATAAAAAAAGAAGAAAAGAATAAATGTAGCAGAAATAAACTTCTAAGATTTCGTTTTCTTTTGAGTGGCTTCGGCTACTAATTCTTCAAACAACATAGCTTCTTCAGCTTCCCATTTAGATCTTTTAGCACTCTTGAAAACTTCTCCAACTATAATCAACGCTTCTGCTCGTTCAATTCTTTTCTTTAAATCAATAGATGAATCATATAAGACTGAATCAACGACATCACGAAGCGTAGAAGAAATCTCCATATGAGACCCTTTCCATGCAGCTGCTAGTATCTTACCCATCAACAATTTCTCCATTTCTGCCATATCTTCATCTGTAGGAATAGCTTCATCTTCAGAAGCTTTCTTTGGCTTTTCATCGGCCTTTGTAGTTGACGTTTCTTCAGTTGGCTGCTGTTGTTCTTCTGGCTCGGCTGCATCTTCGGTTTGCGTTGCTTGTTCTCCATCATCATCCTTTGAAGCTGTACCATCATCTCCTTCTTGCTTGTTTAAGAATGCTTCTCTTTTTTCACTCATCTTGGAGAGCTCCTGCATCGTACTTTGAGCGTCTAAAGCTGTTTTAATGGTTCCAAAGGTTTCTTTTATAATAGACGTCTTTTCTTTAAAAGATCCCATCCACGACCCTAAACCTAAGAATGTATTATGAGATTTCAAAAAAATATTAGCCTTGGTAATATATATCTTTCCAATTGTGTGTAGGATCTCTAAACCAAAAGATTCCATTTTCATATTTTCAGATTCCAAATAAAACTTCTGTTTAAAAGATTGGATAATATCAGATCCTTTGTCAGTTTCTGTGTATAGAGATAGCTTATCAACTAGTTTCTTTGCCAATTCTTTTTTAATTTCTTCTTTATGCTGTCTTGCTTCTTCTTCGAATTTTTCCATTTGCTCCTTTTTGAAATTCTCTTTGTCTTTTAGTATCATTTCCTGTCTTTCCTTTTCAGGTAAGTTTGCATATCTTTCATCCATTAATTTCAACTGGTCCGCTGAGGAGTTCGCATGTGATTCATAATATTCATCAAATTTCTTCTTTTCTTCTTCTTCGGCTTCAATTTCATATTGTTTGCTTAAATTTTTAAGTAAAGTTAACTCGCCGATATAGTCTAGAAAAGCCTCACCACCAAAGATGGAATCAAAAAATTGTTCAGGATCGGTCACACCTTCAGAATTAACATCTTTCAAACCATTTTTATCATACTTTTGTCTTGTTGTATCATCAGATAAGATTTGGTAAGCTTCTGATATCTTTTTGAACATCTCAGCCGCCTCTTCATTATTAGGATTCTTGTCTGGATGATACCTTATTGCCAGCTTCCTATATGATTTCTTTATTTGTAACGAAGTTGCAGTTGGTTCAACCAGCAAAAGGTCATAGTAAGTCGTATCTGCAACCATGATATATAGTTTAGTTTAGGGTATGTTAGTTGAGCTTGAAGAAAGAGATAAAGGCATCTTTGGCTCTACATTAAACATCACTTTAAGATAAGACGGCCAATTTTTTCTTCCTTTCCCAATTCTTGACTGAAAGCCATGATCACGTGACCAAAAATTACTATGCACTGCATGTAGAGCTTCAAATATATATCAATTCCTATATGTTTTATATAAATCAATATGTATATGTAATGTTAATGCCATTTCATCACAATCCAGCACGTCTGGTCTTTTGAGATTTTGCGCAATTTTCACCATTCTTAATATCTTGTGCAACAAGAGTATCAGCATTAACTCTCTTAGGGATATATTCTAAACATTTGTCGACCAAGCTTTCGTCAGCACAGGACAATTTGACAATACCATTCTCATCGCCCATAATATAATCACCTGGATTAATAGTTTCAGTGTAAGGTTCTGGATATTTGTCATAAATAATACTTATTGGCACTTGGATTCCAATAAGTTTGACAACTGGACCATG
Source organism: Ogataea ovalis (assembly GCA_030556425.1). Taxonomy (NCBI): domain Eukaryota; kingdom Fungi; phylum Ascomycota; class Pichiomycetes; order Pichiales; family Pichiaceae; genus Ogataea; species Ogataea ovalis. The sequence continues at coordinate 186,986 of JAKTTZ010000020.1, forward strand.
AGCAGCTGATCCAACCCCATAAGAAAATACATTTCTTTCTAACGCTTGATGCTCCGCTAAATCTCTTATACGTCCAAATACAACTGTTCCTGCAGATTTTAAATAGTTTGCTCTTGTAGACATCAAACCACCATATAGAGCGTTATTGATCTTAACATATGGAGCATAAAGTGATTGCAAATTTGGAGTCAAGCCAATGATGAGAACTGAGTCTTGAGGTAATTGGTCGATATAACCGCCCTTTATTTCAGGAACAGAGGAATACTCTGGATCATCACGAGATGCAAATAAAACTGTATATGCGGTACCAACCATTGTGGAATTGTTTGTTGATTGACGAGTTAAATTTGGAATGTAACCTCCATTTGGAATCCCTTGCTTGAGTAAAGCATCTGAAAGATCGCAAGACGAGTATTTAGAGAGCGTTGCCAACACCTGTTTTATCTTTGTAGACATGATTGTTAATGTACAATTGTTCAATGATGAAAAATTTGAAAAAGAAAGAATAAACTATTGTAGAAATTACACTGTCAAAAAGAGATGGACTGTAGTGGTGTAGGAAACAGGCCTTCCCCGGTTTTACGGAAACGATTAGATCATAGATTATGTATGAGAATTCAGCCACATATCGGCGATTCTGAAATGTCAGACTGCCTAGGCTGAGCCATGTGGTAACAATCAGAGCTCAATACAATCATTATTATAGGTCAACAAATGACCACATAGTGCTGATACCTGGAGCGCATGCGTCTAAAGGATATTTAACATGACTTGTGATTGAATAAAAGTTATTTCTACTTTATAATGCAGTTCTGCTACCAGGCTTTCACCTACAGACGAAACGAAACCACAAACTTATTCTATTACGTAATAACTTACGAGAGTTTTCTGAAAAGTAAGACACCATTCGGGCACTTTGAACAATATATCAGCAGATGGTGTGGTGAACAATATATTATTCAGAAACCAACAATTTTTGTTTGGGAAGGTTATAAACTGCAATCTTTCCTTAGAATATATCAAGATTTACAATTTTCGCACTGGGATTATAATAAAGGCTGGGAATGTTCAAAAGCAGAAATCTACATGCATGATGCGATTCCTTATAAAACCGGAAATTGGAGGCCGTAATACAAACATCCAGTTGCCAATGAGTAAATATTTAGATTTAAGGCTATCAAATGAATTTTTTTTTATAAATTTCTGTCGTTTACACAGATGACACAATAGTTTATTCAGTTATCGCTGTTCATTATTCGAAAGGCAGCGATACCTGAATATCTTGAGTTTAATAAAAATTAAGAGAAAAAATATTAACATAGCTAGCAACAGGCAATCGAAAGCTTGAGTTAGTAACACAAATAGTATATATAGAGCATAGTTATTAGTTCAAGATCCACGATAGATAGATATATATAATTAGCAAAAGTGAAGAAGTGATTGACTTCAGATCTGAGGCTGTGGTTAATTTTACCGACGGCCGTGCCCGTGTGACAGCAGAAGCAAAGATTTGTAAACCCCGATATACACGCTGCACCGCACTGCGTAGCACGGCGGACCTTAGATTATGCCAAGAAGACTATATAATAAAATAGCAGAGATCTACTGTATTATCTTCCCCACAGTGGCAATCAAATGAGATGGCTACATCTGACTTTGAAGCAAGGTTTGTGATACATAAACATAAACATTTATTTACAACTTCTGCCCATTTTATGAGGCAACATATTGGCCAATGCCTGCAGTAATCCCCAAATGATAAACACCAGTACGGGCAAACATCAATAACATAGGTATAGCGCCGAATTGTCGCTTGCGGAATGTGCCCGAGACCGAGAGCGAGACCGAATCCCGTGACTGGCGGTAGTTCTCCGATGGCAGCTCTCCGATGATTGTTTTATGGTGATTCATTCACCCACCAAGAATCCAGTAATAACATAGATGCTGAGTATTCTATGTTTAATTCCACAGTTCAGCTATTCGTGGTAGTTGTGAGTACCTAGACATCGTAATATTTATTATCCCGTATGCAGTGAAATATAAATATCTTTGAGCTTCCCCCAACTTATATAGTGTTTTTACATTGCAATTAGACTTTCAGATTATTCTTTTCAATTCTTTTTATTTTTTCATTTTTTTTCCTGTTTCCACCATTTGTTCTCATTCAAGTACTCAAATTAGCAACATTTATTTCGAATATCATTAGGAACAAATCATCATATATCATATTATGGTTATTGTTAATACCACCATCGAGCAACATGATAGCGACTACGAAAAAGGTGTTGAAAATCTCAAAATTCATAAGAGATTGATGACACCTTTTCTTTTGGATAAGTCGTATCCTCCGATCCCTACAGAAGAAGAAAGAACAATATTACCAATACATCGTGCTTCACTTCTTTCTAAGTCTCTTTTTTGGTGGTTGACACCATTGATCTTAACTGGGTATAAGAGAAAGTTGGTAGACTCTGATTTTTGGATTATGGATCCTGAAGATGAAGTGAATTTTCTAACTGAAAGATTCAAAAATTCCTTCGAAAAAAGATTGTTTGATGCAAAAAAGAAATATTATGAAAAACAGAAAGGAGTTGAGTTGACAGATGATCAAGTTATTGAGTTGGATTTACTCAATTTAGAATCACGTTCAGACTCCAAACATCCTGACGATGAAGAACACGATTCTGGGTTTGTGGCACCTAAAAATATATTAATTTGGTCTTTGAAAGACACTTTTGGACGAACATTTGCTATGAATTGTCTTCTAAGATTGCTGTCAGATTTATTTTCCTGTTTTACCCCTTTACTAACGAAAGAGTTGATCAAAATAGTTGAAAAGACTGCTGGAGGTTTATCTATCAACAAGGGCTCAGGTGCTGGATATGCAATTGGTGTTTCCTTCTTTATTCTTTTCAGGGGTGTCCTTCTGGCACATTATTTTAATCATGGTTCTTTATTAGGAGTTAACATGAAGTCTGTCTTAACAAAAGTTGTCTATGATAAATCTTTTACATTGAAGGCTAGAGATAGACAAAACAGTTTTCCTTCTGGTAAGATAATCTCTATAGTGGCTCAAGATTTGGCTAGAATGGAACAGGCAATGGCGTACATGGGGACAATGTCTTCATTCCCAATTGTTTTCATTATTACTATCGTTTTGCTTTGTATCAATGTGGGTGCAACAGGTTTAGTTGGTATTGCAATTTTTATTATTGGTCTGGGTTTCATCATTTTTTTCTCAAAAAATTTATTTAAATATAGAAGACAAGCCACTAAGTTCACTGATCTTAGAGTTAGTGCTATTAAAGAGGTGTTAAACAACTTGAAAATGATAAAATTTTATTCTTGGGAAGATTCTTATTTGAACAAGATTAGAGTTTTCAGATATAAAGAGGTGAACAAAATCTTGAAAATGCAGTATATTAGAGGAAGTATTATGGCTTTTTCTTTTAATTTAACCAACATATCTTCATTGATTACCTTTGTTTGTATGTTTAGTGCTTCAGGTATGAGAAATGTTGCCAATATTTTTACTGGTTTGAGTTATTTCACTATTTTATCAGGTCAGATTTTGATTATCCCAATGTCTTTAAGTTCATTGATTGATGCCTATGTTGGTTGTGGAAGAATTAAAGAACTATTACTTTGTGAAGATGAAACATTAATTGATTTTGAACCTGACTGTGAAATGGGCGATGAAGCTATTTCGATTATCGATGGCGAATTCAACTGGGATACCACTGATGTTGACAATGAAAACGATGATAAAGAAATCAAGGGTTCTAAAGATACTGGAGGTGTCAATGACGATGAACAAATAAAGGAAAATAAAGTTTTTACTGGATTACACAAGATCAATTTAACTGTTCAAAAAGGTGAATTTGTTGTTATTACCGGATTAATTGGATCAGGTAAATCTGCTCTTTTAAATGCAATTGCTGGTCAAATGAAACAACATGGTGGTAGCTTTAGTGTTAATGGATCTTTAGTTTTATGTGGTTATACATGGATTCAAAATACTACCGTGAAAGAGAATATCTTATTTGGTTTACCTTATGATAGATCAAGATATGAGAGAGTTGTGAATTGTTGTTCATTACAAGCTGATCTGGAGCAGTTTCCTGAAGGTGATTCAACATTTGTTGGTGAACGTGGTATCACATTGTCTGGTGGTCAAAAAGCAAGAATTAATCTTGCTAGATCTGTGTATGCTGATCGTGATGTGTTATTAATGGATGATGTTTTAAGTGCTGTTGATGCAAAAGTCGGTAAACATATTATGAAAGATTGCATAATGGACTTTTTGAAAGATAAGACTCGGGTATTAGCTACTCATCAATTATCTTTGATTGGATCTGCTGATCAGGTTGTATTTGTGAATTCAAATGGAACAATTGATGTTGGTACTCTAGATTCTTTAAAACAATCCAATGTCGATTTTAGAAATTTAATGTTACACAGCACTGAACAGAAGCACGGTGATAATAACTACGCAGATGATGATAAAGAGAATGACAATAATAGCACAATGTCAGATTCAGATTCAGATTCAGATTTAGAAGAGAAATCATTTAAATTAAAATCAACTGTTGTCAATTTAAAGAGTCAAGAAGAGGAAATTGTTAATGAAGGAAGTGTTAGTTACAAAGTTTACTTCCGTTACATTGGAGCATCAACTGGTATATTTAAATTTACTGCAATTCCTGTCTTTCTATTTGTTTTAATCATTTCAACATTTTTATCATTGTTTACTAATGTTTGGTTAACATATTGGACTGATCTTTCTTTCCCATTATCTAATGCCACATATGAAGGTTTATATGGTTTATTCACCGCTTTAGCTCTTTTGACTACAATTTTAACTTTCTGTCTGGTTTCTTATTTTAATGGTAACTCTTCACGTTCATTACATTTAATGTCTTTGGAAAAAATATTGAGAACACCTTTATCATTCATGGATACAACACCAATGGGTAGAATTTTGAATAGATTTACAAAGGATACCGATGTTGTTGATAATGAATTGGCTGATCAAGTTAGATTATTATTTTATGCAGTTTCTTTTATTATCGGTGTTTTGATTTTGTGTATTTGTTACTTCCCATGGTTTGCCATCTCTATTCCTTTCATTACTTTTATGTATGTCGTTACGTCCAATTTTTATCTTGCAAGTTCAAGAGATATCACTAGATTGGAAGCAAGTAGACGTTCAAAATTATTTAATAATTTGAATGAATCTTTAACAGGTATGAATACTATCAAATCATATGGAACAGATACAATCAATAGATTTATAAACAAGAATTCACAATTGATTAATGAACTTAATGAAATTAGTTATGTTAGTACGACCAATCAACGTTGGCTAGCAGCTTTACTTTGTTTTGTTGCATTTGCTTTATCATTTATTGTTTCAATATTGTGTGTTTTCAACGTTTTTGGTATTGGTGCATCACCAACAGGTTTATTGTTAAGTTATGTTTTACAAATTACAAATTTCTTATCATTTGTTGTTAGATCAATAACATTAGTGGAGAGTAGAATGACATCAGTGGAAAGATTAATTGATTATGCATATGATTTACCACAAGAATCACTGGTGGGTGAGGATCCTCCTAGTGATTGGCCATCAAGGGGTGAAGTTAATTTTGAACATGTTTCAATGAGATATAGAAAGGAATTACCATTAGTTTTACGTGATTGTAATTTACATGTTCCAGGTGGTACTAGATTAGGTGTTTGTGGCAGAACAGGTGCAGGGAAATCAACGATTTTATCATCATTATATAGATTAAATGATTTAGAGAGTGGTTGTATTAAGATTGATGGTGTTGATATTGCCAATTTAAAATTAGATAGTTTGAGATCAAAGTTGAGTATTATTCCACAAGAGCCTATCTTGTTTAGCGGTACAATTAGAGACAATTTAGATCCTTTTAAGCAGAGAACAGATGGTGAAGTTTGGGATTCTTTGAGAAGATCAGGACTGATTGATTCTGAAGTTTTAGAACGTATCAAATTACAAAAATTGGATGATGAATCTCCTGATCATACTAAATTACATAAATTTCATTTAAATCAAGTTGTTGAAGATGATGGAGCAAATTTTTCATTAGGTGAGCGTCAATTATTAGCTTTAGCTAGGGCTTTAGTTCGTAGATCAACTATTTTAATTTTAGATGAAGCAACATCAAGCGTTGATTATGAAACAGATGCTAAGATCCAAGCTACCATTGAAAATGAATTTAAAGGATGCACTATATTGTGTATTGCACATCGGTTAAAGACTATTGTTAAATATGATAGTATTGTTGTTTTTGAAAAAGGTGAGGTTGCTCAATTTGGTACTCCTCTTGAGTTATATAAAGAAGATGGTGGTATCTTTAAAGAGATGTGTTTGAAGAGTAGTATTAGTGAGGGCGACTTTTAATTATTTTTTACATTTGTTTATTATATATTTTCAAATTTGTATACCTGTTTATAATTTATTTTGTTACATGTTTATAATCAATATTATTATTAATTACTATAAATGCAAAAGTGGATAAAAATTAACAATTTTTTAGTGTACAATTTTACATACCAGTGATTTGGTTTTTTTATTTAGTGGTAACTATGCCCATATTTGGAAGAATAATTGTTTATATATGACAATAATATCACAAAACAAACAGGGAAGTATTGGATGATTCTTAAGAGGATGGATGATATTCAATTACAATAACTCGGTCCCCGCAATCTTGCCAAGCGTGCGATGATGACAAGGTCCCTGAGAATCTCTATAGTCTATAGAGTATACATATATGAGTCAACATAATAATCTTACTATAAACTTATAAATAGCACTACCGCTACCAGTAGCTAGTATGGCTAGTGCATCCCCGATGCACAAAAAGGTGGAATCACGAGGAATTCCCAATTAAGAAGGACGGAACGCACCCGCACTGCTACCACAACGTGCCAAAAAAAAAAACAAAAAACATTTTGTGTCAAATTCATATTATACGAGCTCTTTAATAGCTACACAGCCTATTACTGCTAGTTGCCGAACATTAAACGGTAAAAACACTAAGGGTAAGTGTCGATTTGCCAGACAATCAGCTGAGATCCAGTGATGAATCCATTATGTGTCATATTTTCATAATAACAATGAGAGAGGGAAACAACAAGAAGTTTAATATGGTGTGCTATGGCAACTTTTGTTCTCTCCCCGCTGGATAATTAAACCTATATAGATAGGTATGTAGAGTGGACCGAACTGCGTAGACGATACATATGGTATCAAATGATTGATGTATTCACGAATCATGACCCAGAGAGGTAACAGTGAGAAGCCTCGGTTCCTGATTCCTTAGTCATATATGTTGTACATTACTGAATATGATGCTCACGGTGGATATGTTGCAAAAAAATTTTTTTAATTATTTTTTCCTTTTTTGCCTTTTCCTTTTTTTTTTAATAAGTTGACTGCCTTTCACGTGAGGTAAAGGAACAATAGAAGAATAACCTTGTTGAACCGCAATTTCCACCCGCTCTTATGAAATTTGGAAGCGGACCGCGAAGACAGCTGTTTCCCTTTGAGTAACTGGCACTCTGCGCGTCCCTGCCAGTCTCTGCGAATGTTCCCCCCGGGCAGTCTGGCAGTCCGGCGCTGGCAGTAAGTACCCAAATAGGAGGTTAAAAAGCAAACGGTTCTTGCTTCGTTATAAACAATATAATATGGTACAATATAATGTAACGTGAAGACCGCAAAGCTCAAACCGGCATTGAAAATTGCCATGTATCTCCCGCATTTGGTGCTGATCGGCATTCCCCATGAAACAAGCAGGCAGACAAAAAGCCCTGGAAGTAACCAACTAAATAATAACTAACTAATAACTAACTAATAACCAGCTAACTAATAACCAGCGTAGTATTAATAGCTGAGCTGCTAACAGCAGCTAAAAAAAAAGAAAACCGCTGAAAACTGAAAACTCCAAAAATTGGGGCTCGGTATAAATTCCGTGCGGCTATTGTCTCCGAGGAGGGCAGCACGTTTCTTTTTTTGCGCTTGTGCGTTTTTTGCGTTTTTTGCTCGTTCGTTGCCTTTATTTCTTGTATGTTCTTGGTGTTTGTCTGATGAATAGACGGTTCTATCTTTCCTATTTGATTGTATATTGTATACGGTTCATAAGTCGTGCGCTAGTGGTATAGTTAGTTGTATTTGTGACTCAATTATTGTAAGGTAGTTGCTCCCCTTTCTCCCCCATATTTTATGTACTTGAGAGGTTGCAATGGTTTTATTTAATATTTTTTCACTTCACTTCACTTCAGTTGTCAAGATGCCGTTAGATCAAGCACGATGGTGTGACCGTTTAAGCAGGTATGGCTCGAGGCACGTTACACTTGTAAAACTTAGAGGCAGCTAGGCCTAGATTCCTCGATGCACTTTTGACACATAATTTTACTAATGAAAACTGCAAATTACTGTTCATCTCAGTGCAAAAACGCTGGAAATCACTACAACCAATAGACTATAAAGGGGGAAAAGGGGAATATCTTGCCCAGTTAGGAAGGTAGAATACTTTGTGGTGCGGCTCGGGTAGCATTTTTCTTTTTTTCAGGGCGGTGCATTCCTTTTTTCCCTTCACGTTTTTTTTTTTTTTTTGTTTCTTTGTTTTCCTTCATGTTTTGTGGTTTTTTTTTTTTTTTTTTGGCTTTTTTGCCTGTTTGGTAGCGTTCCTAGGGGGTGCCATGTGAACTTGTAGATCATGTATAAATAATAGCATATATTCCCTTGTTATTTAGATTCGATTGATTGACCCAATTGAGTTTTACCCTTTTTTTTTTTTTTCTAGTCACATTTAATCTATCTCATAATTTATTTATTATAATTATAACCATAATCTATTTTTGATTTGACACATTGTTTCAAGTTTTTTCCCAATTTATATAATAGCAACTAATTTCTCTTCTATTTTACAATGACTTCCACAGCATCAAATGTTTTAGCCACAATTGGTACAGTTTTATGGTGTATTCAAATGATTCCACAAATCTACCATAATTATAAAAAAAAGGATACAGAAGGTTTAAGTGAAGTGATGGTGTTTTTATGGTGTGCATGTGCACCATTCTTTGCAGTTTATTTTGTTGGTGTTGAATCAAGTATTCCAATTCAAATTCAACCACATTTATTTGGATTCTTTTGTTGGATTGTTTATTTACAAGTTATGTATTATCCACCTGTTCAAAGATCAAAGAAACAAATTATAATAAGGGGTGTTGGCTTCTTAATCTTTCAAGTTGTCATTGAATGTGCTTTCATTATTCCATTAAGAAAAATTTATAAGAATGGTACCGAATGGCCATTATTAATCTTTGGTATAATTGCATCAATCTTATTAGCTTTAGGTTTAATCCCACCATATTTTGAATTAGCTAAAAGACAAGGTAGAGTTGTTGGTATTAATTTTGTCTTCTTATGTACTGATTTAGGTGGTGCTTTATTCTCTTTAGCTTCTTTAGCTTGTGATCCAGCTAATTTAGATATTATGGGTTGTGTCTTGTATGTTATCTGTGCTTCATTAGAAGTTGGTATCTTGTCATCTCATATCATTTGGTGTATTAGATTTAAATGGTTTAATAAAGATTCTGGTGAAACTGATGATCTGGAAGCCCAAAGTTCAAATTCTTCATACTTGGATCCAGAAGTTACCAAGGTTGCTGATGCTCAAATTGCCAAGGAAAGCACCAAAGAGATTATAGACGAAGATGCTTTTGGTGTTACCACTACTACATCAGTTTCTTCAAGTGATTCTGAAGTTAGTAAAGAAAATAAACTTGATCCAAGTACTACTTTAGTTTAAAGATTTTTATGTTGATTTTACATGCATAACCCAACGAACCAACGAGCTCCCCCCAGGCCTCTAGTTCTTTCATCGATTAATTTGCATAATTTTTTTTCTTCAATTATATAACGATTTTTTTGTACCATAATTAGACACGATAATAATAATAATAATATACCAATGAAAAACACAAAAGTTTCTCTGATTTTATAATATTTTTTTGCGAAATAGTAAAAATTTAAATAAAATGCTTACTTAATGAAACATTAATAAATGTATTTGTATAGTCTAATGTAGAACAAGGTAAAAAACTAAGAAAAAAAAAAGTAACAAGAAGATAAAATCACTGTTTAGAGAAAGTTGAGTTCAGTGAATAATAAATAAATAAATAAATAAGTAAAATAAATAAATAAATAAATAGATAAATAAGTATCCTATGACACAGAAGAGTCAAAATAAATAAGATTAGGAATAAAATAAATAATCAAAAAAAGAGTACACATACACACATGAACTGTTTTGAAAAGTTGTGTAGAATTTTCTTCAATATAATGAATTTTTTTTGTTTTTTGTGCTTTTTTTTTCTGTTTTCCTTTCTAAAATAATTATCACTTTAAAAATATATATGGTTACCGCAGAATTCTTTGCAATTTAAAGTAAAAAGAATCAAAAAAAAGATCGATTAACAAATGATAATTCCTTCTAACAAGCATCAGGCTGTTGCACAATATACTCAACAGCTTGACCTACAGTCTTTAAATTATCAGCATCATTATCCGGTATAGTAATTGAGAATTCATATTCAATTTCCATAATAACTTCAACAGTATCAAAAGAATCTAAGCCAAGATCTTTGTGGAAAGATGAATTGTAATCAATGGCTGTGCCTGGTTTAACTTTGTTATATGATTCTAATAATTCAATGATTCTCTCTGTTATAATTTCTTTCGTTAATGGTGGAGCATGAGAATAAGATCTTATTTGTATTTTAGAATTAGTTGATGATGATTGTATTTCAAACAAAGGTCTGTAAGATTTCAATAAAGATGGGGTTGATCTTTTAACAGCTAGAGAAATAGATCTTGAAAGGAAGGGAGATCTCGTACTCAATCCCACCAAAGATTTCGTTATATGTCTGAAAGAATTGTATCTCAACATTGCCATCAACTATCTCTAGAAATTCAAATTCAAATGGCTAAAAAGAAAGAGTAGAAATAAAACAAAACAAGAAAAGAAAAAGCTTACAAAACAATCAATAATGATTAACCAACCAAACAACTATCTACACTTCTTTGGGCAAACACAGCTCCATAGTAAAAACGATCGAGATGTGCCAATTAAAGAAGAAAAAAAAAGAGGGGAAGTGGAGTTTCTTGAAGGCGGGTAACTCTTCAAAATGAAAACTACCTGTGCTCATGTAATAGATGACGTAATCATAGAGTTTTTACTGCGTCGTCGAAAACTTTCCAGTTTTAATGCTAGTTAAGTTTTTATATGGATTGATGATATATATATACATACATATATTGGATAACTAGATTTCTAATTCACATCAAATACACAAAATGTTCAGAAATATACTTTCTAGATCATCCAATTTGATATCCAATTCATTCAAATCATCCACTTCGAGTCTAATAAACTCTCAGCTTTCGCTAAATAAATCTTTCATTAATATTAACCATCAACCATCATCATTTATTAAACCTTTACAATCATCTATTTTCCAAATATCTCAACAAAGAAATGCCACATTAAATCAAACTAAAAGAGGTAAAGGATATATAACTAGAAAAGATAGACCTTCAAAATCCCCACATTTAGAGAACTGTCCATTCAAGAAAGGTGTTATTGTGAGAGTTATGATTTTGAAACCAAAAAAACCAAACTCTGCTCAAAGAAAAGCTGCAAGAGTTAGATTAAGTAATGGTGAAGTTGTCTCTGCTTATATTCCTGGTATTGGACATAATGCACAAGAACATTCAGTTGTTTACGTTAGAGGTGGTAGATCTCAAGATTTACCAGGTGTTAAATACCATTTAGTGAGAGGTGTGATGGATTTAGCTGGTGTTGCAAATAGAAAGACAAGTAGATCCAAATATGGTGTTAAGAAACCTGTTAAGAAGGAATGATTCATTGCGTTAAAATTTTTCTCTTTTTTTATCAGTTCTTGTAAATATAAGTATATATAGAATATAATTATAAATAATTATTATTATCAATTAAATGAGTAAAGAATACATGTTATATACATTCTATTGAAGCGCTTTCAAACATGAATTATAAATTTCTTTATCTGAATCTGTTATTTCAAGAGCAAATTCTAAATTCTTATCAACATTTTCATCATCAGAAAGTTGTTTAACAAAATTAATTTCATTAATAATCTTGTTATTACGATTAATAACACCCCCAGAATAAACCAGTTTTTTAAACCACTTAAATTCACCATCACCATAACAAAAAGTAACAGCTGAACCATGTTTATTAGCTCTTGCAGTTCTACCAACTCTATGTATATATTCTTTTGTAGATAATGGTAAATCATAATTTATCACAAATTTTATAGTATCAAGATTTAAACCTCTTGATATTAAATCAGTAGAGATCAATAAACCACCTTCAGAATCAAAACTTTTCAAAATTTTAGTTCTCTCTTGATTTTTCAAAGATGAATTGATTGAATGAACTTTGATATTAATTTGAAACTTTTCTATTAAGATATGTAGTAAATTTGTCAATCTTATAGACGATTCATTCGATTTTGTAAATATTAAACCATGATCGTTATATCCTTGTTGATTATCTAAGAAATTCATCAATATAAATGGTTTATATAAAGATAAACTTTCTGGAACTTTAATGAAATGTTCATCTAGATTCAAAGGTAATTGATATAATTCATTCACTAGATGGTTTGTATCATTAATAACAAATAATTTTGGTTTAAATAATTTCAAATGTGATAATTTTTCAGAATCTGTTGTTAAAGTTGCACTAAAGATTAACTTTGAACACTTTATCTTAAAACAGTTGGAAAAATTTTCATTCTCTTTATAAGATTGTTGAGTTTCTAATTTTGAAATGAGTAAATCACACCAATTTTGGAATGACTGATTTAGTAATCTATCAGCTTCATCAATTACTAAAAATCTCAATTGGCTTAAATCAAAATTTTTATTCGTTATATGATCCACCAAACGACCAGGAGTAGTTATCAATATATCTGGTTTTATTGTTAGGAACTTTTGGTATTCATCTGTCAAACTCAAATCAGTCTTGAATGCCATTATATTTAGATTAATACCTCTTACTAAGTTCAAAATATTCGAATAAACTTGATTTACCAATGGTTTTGTTGGAATAATAATTATACAACGTAGTTTTGGAACTGTTCTATTCATTATAGATTGAACTATCGGTATCAAATATGCTAATGTTTTACCAGAACCTGTACTTGCATTAACAAGATAATCTCCAATTGGATCAGGTGAAATATTATTTTTAGATATAGATTGAAGAAGAGATTCAATAACTTGAATTTGAACTGAAAATGCAGATTCAATTCCAAATTTGTCATGCAAATTTTTAATTAAAGTTTTATTCAAAGGCGGTTGGAAAGAAGTGAAAAGTTTTGAATCAGTTGTATTGTAGTATTGTGGTTCTGTTAACCAGTTTAAATTTTTGTTTTTATATTCACTTGAATATAAGTTTTTATCAGTGGGTAGCTTTGGTTGTGGTATTGGAGCAATATCTTTCATTTCAATATCAACTTCACTTGATTCATCGTCTTTAGTTAATCCAGCCTCTTTCAATTTTGTTTGATTTGACATTGTTTGATGAAATTTTTCAAAGACAGATGAATGTGATTTTGCATATTCTTTTGTGGTTTCATCCATATTATATTGTGTAGTTTCGGATTCAGACTCAGATTCAGATTTGGCCTCGGCCTCAGCATCAGAATCAGAATCAGACTCAGAATCAGACTCAGACTCAGACTCAGAATCAGAATCATTTGATCTCCTTCTTTTCCTCTCTCTTCTTTCTTTATCCATGTCAACATCAGAGTCGTCATCATCACTTTCAGACTCATGTTTACTCTTGGATTCACTACTTGTGGATGATGCTAACTTCTCTTGATTCTGGACTCTCTCACCTTCTTCTTCAGAGTCATCAGAGCTGCTATCCTCATCACTTCGAAGTCGAGCAGCAGTATATTCAAATGGATCATATAGCGTGGCAAACATTTTATGTTTAGTTAAATAGATGATAAATCCCACTACTTAGTTCGTCTATATAAAAACAAACAAAAACTGAAAATTTAAAAAATCAAAAAAAAAAAATAATTTAAGATCTACAATGAATATGCGTGCTCAAATCAAATTATTGATAAGCCGCACGATGTTGTGCTTTGGTGAGGATTTGGGAGGCAGAGTCGTTCATAGTCAACGCATGAGACTGAATATCTTCTTGAAAAGGGCCGTTATCATATCACTAGTTGACATAGTAATGCTGGTATGGGAAGGTTTGTTGAGTTTAGGATGTAATTGGTCAAATAACCACTGGGCTATTTCGAGTATGTGTAAACAGGATTCAAACAGGGAATGATAGATGAGATGTGAGTCCTTTTTACATAAACTATAGACTATAAAGTAGTAAATGCACAAAGAGGGACAACCAATAAATATATGTCTGGGAATTACTTTTCACTTACCACTGCACTTCTGGATTACCCAATTGCCCGGTCGTGTATCTAGGCACATTTCCAACAGTATTCTATCAAAGCGCATTGAATAAACGATAACTAAATAAATAATTAAAATAAATAAATAAATAAATAAATAAATAAATATATATAAATATATAAATGAATGGATGACTAAGTAAATAAATAAATAAATTACAAAACACGACTATTAATTTGAATCCTCAATATCTTCTTCATCTTCATCTGCTTCTGCTTCATCACCTTCTTTCTTCTTACTGTCAATAGGGTTCACAACTGGAGAAGAAGGAACTGAATCAGTTTTAAATTTGTTATTGGCAGCTTGTAAATCATCAATTTCTCTTTGCAATCTTTCCACTTCTTTTTGTAATTTTTTACCATAAAAATCAACGTAATATGCCGCACCGTTATAACTAGCCATGAAAAAAATATAAGAGACGAAAATGCTAGCAAAATATTTATATTTGAAAACAAATGGGCATATCACCATTGTTGATAATTGATAACCATATTGAATAAAAGTGAAAGCCAGAACTGGGAATGGTTCGGGTAAAGAATTGACAAATTTTCCAATTGGCTTACTTGCAAAGGCTTTACGCAGATATTCAAAAGATGTAATCTTACCCTTTCTAATCTTTTCAGCTCTCTTAATGGTAATAAAATAATGGTATAAAGATTGCCAAACAAAATACATAAAAGATGTATACAAGATACCGTACCAGATATCCCAATCTTTTAATTTTATAGATCCAGGGAAACGGACTTTTTTGTATTCTTGTGGTAATTGGTGAGTAAGCACGTACATCACCGTTGGTGGAAACACATGAATGAAAGTAGATGTTGTCTTATCAATTGAATGTGGAACCAATTTATTTCTCCAAGTTAAAACAGCAAATGATAATGTTCCATATGAAAAACTAGAACATGTAACAAATAGCATCTTTGAATGAGGGAAAACCCAAATAAAACTTAGAAGTAACAGATTGACAAAATAGCATAAATCCGCCAAATAATAACCAAATCCAATCTTATAATAGGTTAATATTCTAACAGGTAATAATATTAAACATAGGAAACTGTACAAAATGTGATAATATTCAGGATGCTTGCCAATTACCAATCCACTGAAAAAAATAGTATAAATGGTGGCAGCATAATACAATTTTTCTGTTTTTGATGCTGTTATCGTCTTATCCAATCTTACATAAAATCGATCGATTCTTTGAGTTAGCATTCCTTTCAATCTTTTCATATCATCATTACTTAAATTAAATCTTAAATTTTTCTTACGATCATTTAATTTCTTAATAGATTCATGGGAATAATTCTTAACTCGCTGATAAGTTGGATTCTTTGTGATCTCTGAAGTTATTGGATCTAAAAGATCAAATATAGAAACATTTTCCAAATTCAAACTCGATCCAGAGTGCCTTCTTCCTTTTCTTTTTTTGTATGATTCATTTGATGGATCAAGAGCAATAAATACCGGAGACTCCATGTGGCTCCCGCTTGCTCTAACCAACGGCGTTGAGTTGACCGTTGAAGGTTGGGAAGATGAATCAATATCCCTATCCATTGATGCCATCGCTATGTACTCAATTTGTTGTAAGAGAAATAAATTAAATTACTGAAACATAAAAAGAAGACAAAAAAAACAAAGAAGATTAACCAACAAAAAACACATAAAACACAAAAAAGACAAAACTAAAATAAAAATAAATCCGAAATGACTTTCACGTGCTTTAAGGCAGTGCAAAACAACAAGAATTCGTTTTTTGTGTTTCATTTTATGAGTAATCACTTATATAATCCAGAATGTTGAGAATTTGAAAGACATTTGATTATATAATATATTACACCACCTATTTTGCGGAGGTTTCTATTTTTTAAGACTTTTTATTACTTTTTTTTTTCTATTCTTTGGTTTTCCAGATCTCTCTCTTTCTAACTTTTTTTTTGTTGATATTTCTTGTATCTACTAAAGATGGCCGTTACAAGATCCAAGAGACTAACCAATGATACTAAAAATAAGAAAACTGAAAAGAAGCTTGAAAAACCCGTCGAGAAAAAAAACTTGAAAAAAACTCCTCCTGTGAAAATCAGGAAAGTTGCTTCCAAATCAACTAAACGTAACGGGCAAAAATCTCAATCATTAGCAGACAAGAAGAAAATGCCTTTGTACAGAATGGTACTATTACAGAAAAGGGAGAATCTATTAAAGATGACAAATAATGCTAGACCTAGTTATTTTGGAAATAGATCAACCAATAATACACATTATCCTATAAAGCTTACCAATCAAAAGTTGAAGATTAATAATGCAACAAGTTACGCACCATTAAGAGAGAAGGTAATTGATTACAAATTAAACGAAAATTTAAGTGATATTGAAGCAAATAAATTAATAAAAGAAGTACAAAAACCTCAAAATCTTAACCGATTAAGTCTCCCAAAATTAACCGATGATTCAACATTAAATCAAGCATTGAACGAAATCAAGGGTCAATTATCGAATCATACAACCGAAAAAAGCATATTGGCTAATGAGAAACATTTACAAAATATGAATCTGAATCCATCCGATAGAAGAATCTTTAAATTTTATTTACAATATCACAAACAAGGTCCACAATTTCGATCTGATCGAACCACTAATCACAACTGTACTATTAATAATGGAACCGAAATAATTCATAAATCTTTGATCCCTAACTTTCATTTAGGTTTGAATAAATTACATGGACTTCGATTCAAAGATTTAGTTAGAGAAAACGAACACTTTGATCTGGTGAATATGATCAGCGAAATTAATTCTAATCCAAAAGCATTCCAAGATATCGATGAAAATACGGCATTTAAAGACTTGAATTTTGTTGATATTGCAACAATCAGGAAGTTTGATGATTTTAAACAAGTTTAGATGATTCATTATAGCATATATACACATAAATTGTTTTATTTCTTTTTTATTTTTTTTTTCACGGCATTTCTTCATTTATTTATTTAGTCATTTATAATCGTCATTTTTAAAAACCGGCTCTTTGATGTAGACTATTCTCATCTTCTTCAACAGGTGAATGTAAATCAACAGGATCTAGTGTTTCTTCCCGTTGTTCTTGCTGTGACTGCTGCTGCTGTTGTTCTCCGTCCTCCTCTTCCTTACTTTCATCGTTAGTAAGATCGACAACTTCAGGAGCCTCTTCAATCTCCTGATCCATAGGAATAACGTCTTCTAAATTAATAATCTCCCCTTGCCCATGACCTGAATCTTCATCGTGAATTGTTTTTCCTTTCAAAGGATGATCAAACCATTCCCAAATCGGTCTTGTGAACGGTAAGCAGTGGTGTAAAACAGGGAAAATATCTTCCAAACAGATAAATACATGACCAAATATTATCCCCATTAGTGTATGATTTCCATAAACCGTTCTCCAAATGCCACCACTCTTTGATGTTTCGCCTCCTAATTTAATTCCTCTAACTAATAAATAAAAATATGGTAGATATCTTGACTTCATAGTAATTACCCACAAACGCATATCCAAATCTGGGTTTTTACGAGACCAGATATACAATAACATATCATTCATATATTCACCAAGTATAAATCCATCATTGAAATAGCTAGCAGAAACTAACAAAGTAAGAGCTAGCAAAAACAGCATCCATATGTAATCTCTTGTTTTGATGAACGATTGCTCTAAAAATCGAGAATGTGTCAAAGTGTCGTGCAATTTAAGCAACAAATCCCATGAAAGACTATCTAAATAAAGAAAGCTTGATACCAATCGCCATAATTCGTGTTTATGGAAAACTTTGTCGAAAGAATAGTAACAATCTTTCATAGAGACGTAACCTGTGAATTGTAAGGCAGACACCGTCACAATTCCAATGGCGTACCACCTCGTCACTGGAGGCACATCCATCACCCATTGTACAAGAACCCTCTCCATATTGCTTTATTAAACGTTAGCTGAAATTCTATATGAGTCTTAAAACAAAACAAAGCAAAAGAGATCACCGGTAAAAGATGAAACAAAGAAAACGAACAAGTAAAATGAAAGGAACGAAACACAAACTTCACATGGCTGGCTCATTTTCCAAAACAAGGCGAAACATTTCCGTTGGCTGCGGCGCCCTCTTTTCTGTTTATTTATAAGTGAAATAATTTCCCTGTTGTGAAAACTGATCTTGTGATGTTTCCCTCTTATTCAGTTTGGTGTGTTGATCTGTCCTATAGGATATTGACACGATAACCGACTAACAAGAAACATGAATATCGATTTCAGCAAACTACAGTCTACTCCGAACTGGAATCCGGAATATGAAGATCTGTTGCAAGATCCATATAGTTATCTTGCCGTACAAACGAAGGGCAAAAATATGAGATCGTTACTTATTAAAACCTTCAACACCATATTCAACGTTCCTGAGGAAATACTACTTAAATTAGAATCTATAATAAATATATTGCATTTATCCTCTTTAATAATTGATGATATTGAGGATAATTCCAAATTGAGACGAGGTAAGCCTTGTTCTCATCTAATCTTCGGAATTCCAAGAACAATTAATTCATCAAATTACATGTATTTTATCAGTATGAATCTCTTATATCAATCGTTCAAAGATAGCACTGATCAGCAATTCAAAGCACATGATATTATTGTTGATGAAATGATTAATTTGCATAGGGGTCAAGGATTGGATCTCTACTGGAGAGACATGGTTAAATGCCCCACTCAAGCTGAATACCTAGACATGGTGATGAACAAAACTGGTGGCTTGTTTCGTTTGAGTGTCAAATTATTAGCATTGTCAGCCAAGTCAGACAATTACGAGTTGCTGATTGAGATGAGTAATCTTTTGGGCATGATCTATCAAATCAAGGATGACTATTTGAATTTGAAAGGGGAAATTTTGAAAGAGAACAAAGGTTTTTGTGAAGATATTACCGAGGGCAAATTTTCATTCCCTGTAATTCATTCCATTAATACAGATAAGAGAAATAGTGAGTTAATCAATATTTTGAAGTTGAAAACCACTGAAGTGGATTTAAAAAAATATGCTTTGGAAGTTATGGAACGTACCGGAAGCTTCGACTATACCAAGCAAACAATCGAGAACTTAAAATTGGAAGGTACTAAGTTAATCTCCTTGATTGTTAAGAAATACATTGCTGATGATAATCAGAGGATGATCATTGAGAGTACCTTTTTAAAGATGTTGGACAAAATGTCTGATCTATGATATAATGAGCTTTAATTTTTAATTTTTAATTTTGCATTTGCTTTGAATTTCATTTGTTTTATGAATCGATTAGTTTCTTTTTATAAATTTTTTGCACCTCGAGTTTCGATTGATTGATTAGTGTTAAGAGCTTACCAGACCATCCTTTATTTGCAACCAAAAGATATTACCAAATGACCTTCAAGAGTTATTGTGTTTAGGTTTAAAGAATGACTGGATTGACTACAACAGGTCTTTATTTTCCAATCATACATTTCAAGCAAACTCGTTTTAATTTTGCTTTTTAAATTACCGTCTTTGCTAACAAAACTGTGATAGATTGTCCTTCCGTGTCCAACTATTGGTTCACTTTTGGCTGCAACGGATCGCTGCTTCTTGAGTGCTATAACACTTGATAGTTTGTTAGTTTCTACTGTTTTTTACAACTGATGAAGACGTCATCAGCTCTTATGAAAGAAAAGGCAATAAAATTTAGCAGGCATCAGAGCCGAAGTACATTCAATATAACGAATAATTTGACAGTTTTTCTTTTCTCTACATTTTTTGCATTAATAGGCGTATATAATACCCAGATAAACTCACTGCTTTATAAAGAATTATTAAATAGAAAATCTACGTAAATGTAAACAGAAATAAAAAACAGTCAGAACTAAAATAAGCTATTTAGTATTAGGAAGACATGGTACCCTTTTCTTTTTCAACATCAACAACCACTTCTTCGACACTTTCTTCGTTACTTGATGTCAAAGCATCATTATCTTCCTCATCTGCATAAATGTAATAAACTGTTTCATCAACTATTGAGTCAGTAGCTGGCCAGAATAGATTTGTCAAATAATAAACAAATCCTGCGCTTAGAAAGCAATAGAAGTATGACATGTTCCATAGATGATCCATACCATCTGAGATAGTGATATTTGAATTAACTGAAGCTGCTAAACCAGGTAAAGTTGGAACGTTACCAACCAAAAAGGCAACGATAGCTCTCCAATTGAAACCTTTATAATATTGATATTTTCCATTTGGATCATACAAAGCTGGAACGTCAATGTGTTGCTTTTTAACAAGCCAGTAATCAATAACAATTATACCAGTAATTGGGGCTAAGAAACAGGATAGACCAGAAATGAAAGTAATTAATTGAGAGGAAGAGTTTTCAATTTTCCAAGCTTGTAGAATCCAACCAGATGTAATTGTAATTAAGATAGCACCTCTTCTAATATTGATATAACCAGGGAATAAAGAAGTTAAATCGTTTGCACCAGTGATCACATTTGCAGATAAGTTAGTACCGATTTGAGCAAAACACCAAGATGCACCAACAAAGAACGATGCAGCACGACCTTTGGATCCAGTTGTAGTCCAATAAGAAGCAAATTCCGTTGGAGACCAAATATATGAGCCATAAACTAGATAACCAGCAGAAGAAGCGATGATTGCCATCATGGTGACAAAAGTGGCCCATGCTGGAATAATAATCACTTGGGCGTATTGACCCTTTGATTTATCGTTCATATATCTTGTAAAATCTGAAATGTTTGTCCCCATTGTAGCCCAACCAGCGACAGCAGAATTCAATAGAGTCATGAACATCCAAGAGCGTTCGGATCCATGTATTGTGTAATCAATATCCCAAACATCACCAGCACCTCCTGCAAGCTTAGACATACCAGCAGCAGTACCAATTAGACAAGCAGAGACAACAATAGTTTTAGCGACGAAGAACCATCTTAACTTGTGAGGTGGAATCAATAAGAAAGGGAACTGAATAACCCAAAAGATGAAGTGGGCAACCATTTGTGAAGAGGTGATACCCATACTAGCAGGAATAGAATTATGGATATTAGCGAATGAAGGCCAGATTGCAGTTAAGCATGTTGCCATAGCCAAAGAACCTGAAAAAGTTTGAGTAGAGTGCCAGAAAACAGCAGTCACACATCTAGTAATAACGGCAAACTTAGCAAAATGATAACCAAACGATGCACGGACAGCAACGGGAAAAGGAACATGTAATTTTGCCCCTATAGCACCGTTCAAAATTAAAGGAATACCGATAATAACCATACCAACGATTGATGTAGTTAAGGCAGTTCTCCAGGTCATACCATAGGTAAGTGAATTAGCAGGGTTTTCAACCGATTGCATAGAAAGATAATCTGATGCCCAAAAACCAGCAATGAGCAAAAGATTCCAAGTTCTTCTATTTGGTGGGGTCACATCGTTATCAATGTTCGTGTTAATACCTTCTGGTGCGCAAGATGATTCTTGTTTTGGAAGTTTCCAAGCTTTGAGTGATGTGCACTTGGACTTGACGTCAGCTTTAATTTCAGAAACAGGGCGCATATTCTATTATTTGAATATGATAGATTGATGGATGAATGCTGTAATGAAAAAACGTAACGAGAGTAAAGAATCACAACAACTAGCGAAATATTGGCTCCTTAAATACTCTAGACGATCTCTTTCTTTGAAAAGTTTCAGTCCTTATCAGTTTATCTTTATATGCAGGGGTGACAAGAAACACAAAATCAAGTGAATATAATATAATACTAAAAAGGATCAAATCACCAGCGGGGTGGATCAAATCGCCATCCTTTCTCCCTTACTCTATAGGCTCTTACATATGATTAATCAATCAATGAAGTCTTATCCTGATATACTAGCGACGATTGACAGTTATGTCTTCCGAAAGCGAGGCTTGCTATCGAGATATCCCCCGCGACACGCTCTGCGGCTCTGCCCACCGGGCAATCTGCAGGAGCCCGACGCCCGACGGTCCTTTTCTTTCTTTTTCGAGATCTGGATGCGAAATGTGCCATTCCTGGCCCCTGGAGACTGGGGGACGCTGTCCGCCCGTTGCGATAAGCGATAAGCGAGAGACTAAAAAATGGCCGCTCTACATTTGGGGAGTTTAACTCCAATGCTCAACTGAGTTGACTCCTGTCATACAATGGATTCTACTTATTGTCTGCTTACAAAGAAATTTAGTAACGGTTGATCCCAATTGATAATTAAATTTACAGGAAAGTTTTAGATAGATAGATAAAAATGATTGATATCTATATTCAATACTATATAGTTGGGCGGTAAACTTAAAGAAAAATATAAAAAAGCCTTAAATCAAGAAATTGTCATCATTTAAACTACTCTTCAACACCAGTTTCCTTTAGTTTTTGAGAATAATCCTGTTTGGTCAATCTACTAAATGCCAATCTTTTGTAAACGTAATCGCCGGCTTTGATCGGTTTATATTTCTTACCTTCAGCTCCAATACAGGTTGGTAGAGGTTCAATAATTGTATCATACTGGACTCCAATAAAAACAGGAACAGAGTATCTTTCTTTCCCAGTGAGGTTTTTAACTCTGTGAACTGTAGAAATGAAAACATCATTCGACCAACGGGCTAGCATATCACCAATGTTAATGACAAAAGTTCCTTCAATTGGAGTAGCCACGATCCATTCACCTTTAGGGTTCAAAACTTGTAGAGCTTGAACCATACCAGCATATAAGATAGTACAACATTCTATATCAGTATGTGCACCAATACCAAGAACATCATCCGAATTTGGAGGCTGTGGCAAATAATGAAGAATTCTTCCAATAGCACCTGGGTCTCTTAACATACCTTCAAAATGATCTTCTGGTAAATCCAAAGCCAGAGCAAATAGTGACATCAACTTTCTTGCTAGGATTAAAATTTCAGCATAATACTTTTCAACAGCAAGTTTCAATTCGGGAACTTTTGATGGCCAACAATTAGGGCCGTACATGAGATTTTTATTTGGATTGGCAAGATATTTGTAGATATCGTCTTGAGTCTTAGTCGGATCCATAATTGGTTCATACCCCCAATTAAATTGCTCATTTAAATCCGGTTTTCTACCTTCTTCTGTCATGTTGTCTCCAAATCCTTCGTAACCCCTGAAATGTTTAGATTTCTTGAAATGGATCTCATTTTTGTCTTCAACAGGAAGATCAAAGAACAACTTTGCAAAATTAATTAAGTTGTCAATCAAATATTGAGGAACACCGTGATCTTTAATATAGAAGAAACCAACGTTGGTGCACGCATGCTTGATCTGCTTAACCAGTTCTTTTTTTTCTAGATTCAAGGAAATTAATGGGATCTCAGTAAATGAAGCACCTCTGGCTTCTTCACTGACCACTTTTCTGGAATTACCTGAAAATGAAGTGAATTGGTGAGGTTCTTCTATGACAGTAATTGTTGTTGTAGCTGCAGTTGACATGTTTGACGGTAAGATTCTATTACTTTTCAAATATATTTTATCTTCTTTCAAAGTTTTTGATAATGGATAAAACAAAGCTCTATATATCCCAGTTTCTTGGGTAGTGGGGTTTGGGGAAGTAAGGCTTGATTTGATTTGAAAGATCTTTAAGCTGCTGGTCGGATACCAGAATAAAAACAAAACAAAAACAAAAGGTTGCCGTCGGGGAAATATAAATGTAGAAAGTTTCAACGTAAAAGAAGCTCAAGATTACAAAGTTGAAAAGGATCATTCGATTAATATAGCAGCTCATGAATGTTTACTCTAAAAGTAGCCTACACTCTGCTAATATCGGCTGCATAATACTTAGCTCCATTATAAAACCGGCACCATAATTTTTTACCAATAACAGCATAGTCCACACCTACCTATTATTCCTTAGTTTTTATTTAAAGTAAAGGATATTGTGAAAGAAGCTTTGTTACAAAAATGAAAGACCAGATAAAACAAGACTTTGGTAGCCCGCCGGGCATCGGGCACAACAAAGCTTCTCTAGCTTGGCCGTCGGGCTTCCTTCACTACCTAGAGAATCCCGCGCGGTGTAGAATTTCAATCGGGCTGTAGGCCATGGACTGGCTGGAGAGTACTGAAACGCATGCCCGCATCAAACTGATTGCTCTTGCTGGTGATAAGATTCAACTGCCCTATCAAAGTTAGTAACAATGCAGAAGGCCAAGATAACTAGATAATGAACATGGAAACTGAGCAATCTAATAGGATTGCAACATAACTTTATTCTAAATGTTTTCAGCGAGAAAGAAATCTATAGATCCCATATGTCTTTTGGTCTTCAGGTGAATCCAAACTATTGAAGGAGCTTCAAACCTTGTAATAAATTTCTCCCTCTCCTGAATCAGAGGGCAAAGTTAATTGAATTAAATTATCTTCAAACCAAGAGGATAATACCGTTGACTACTTTCCTACATGAAAAATAAGATGACACAGACCATTTCCTTGTTAAATGCCAAACCAGCACCATTTGAACTTCCATCTGGTAGAACCGCGTTAGTAATCATAGACATGCAAAGAGACTTTGTGATGAAAGGTGGATATGGTTATTTGCAATGTAACTCTGAAAATATTTTTAATGAAGTATCAAAGATTATTGAACCATGTGTACGCACTCTTGAAGCTGCAAGAAAACTAGGACTGACAATAATTCATACCCGTGAGGGACACTTGTCTGACCTTTCTGATTGTCCTCCTTCAAAAATGTTTAGACAACAAAAAGCCAAACCGGCCAACTATCCATTGTTAATTGGTGATAAAGGTCCAATGGGCAAGCTTCTTGTTCGTGGTGAATATGGACACGATATAATTGATGAATTAAAGCCTTTGGATTCAGAAATTGTAATAGATAAACCAGGAAAAGGAACTTTTTATAATACTGATTTCCATCAAATATTAGTTTCTAGAGGCCTCACCAATTTGTTAATATGTGGAGTCACTACTGAATGTTGTGTTGCAACTACATTTAGAGAGGGTAATGATCATGGGTTTGACTGTTGTGTTCTGAAAGATTGCACTGGAGGATTCAATTTTGACATAGTTAGGGAGTCGCTAAATGTCTCGTGTGCTTACGACGGTCTATTGGGATCATTAGGAGCTGGATCTGATTTGATCAATTTATCCAAGTTGCTACCTTTTGGCTCATTGGGAACTTCCTCTAAATCAGAAATCAGATCATTAGTGAACGAACTACAATTGAAGAATTCCTCAGAGTTTCAGAACGTACCATTTTATATATCCAAGAATGAAGTTGATTACAACAAATGTACCTTAATTGAATCTTTGAAATCTAAAGGAGCAATTCTTTCTCCTGAGAATTTACCTTGTGTTTTCAAATTGTCTATGAATAATGGGCTTTCCTTTAAATCATCAACATCTGAGTTCCCGGTTCGCTTGTCTGTTTCAAAAGGAATGATATCTTTGAAGGGATTTCGAGATTTGTCATCTCTTTCCACTCTTTGCATTTTTTCAAAATATGTCAGGGATTCCAGAATAGTTTTTGCTAGCTTGCATTCTTATGATTCGACTGACTGCCACTCTAAAAAATACTACGAGTTTCCTATTTATCACACAGATTATAGAGGTGTTGCCTATGGGGGTTTCACCTTTTCCACACCGTGCAGTGAATGGTTTGAAGGGTTTGATTCTGTTATTTTTGAAAAACATTCTGATGAGATAGAAAATAATTTTGGTGGTAAGAGGATGAAAAATTTTGATTGGAATATACTTTTAGATGTTTTCAAGATTGCATTTTATGGTTCAAAAGTTTGTTCTATAGGTCCAGTTTACATGGAAGTCATGTCCAAGTTAAAAAGTGAAAAGTTTACTGAGATAGACACGGATGAATTTGACAAAATTGGATTAGGTTTGGAAAGTTTTAACTCTAAAAAGAGAGAACTTGAGAATTTGTTTCATTTTGATGTGTTGATTATGCCTAGTGATTATTTGATTGATGCTATACCTGTAGCAGATGTAATTGCACGTATTATGGGATGGCCTATGGTGGAAATGAATGGAGTTGCAATCATTGGAAGATTTGGAACTGATGGCAGATTACTGGATATTTGTGAACACATAGAATCGTCGATTGGTATTCCTTTAAATATTTAGATTATTTATATATAAATATATATGCTTAATTAAAGTGATCTATAAATATAAGTATAATTACTAAGAATTAAATCTATTGCTAAAATTATCGTTGGTGTTTCCCAATCCTAAGTTTTGTGCAGAGACTTCGTTTGATTGGAATCCGTTACCAAGAGCAGCTTCTAATGGAGTTTCGATATTAAGCAACGATATAGTATCTGGATTACTATACATATCAACAAAATCATCAGTAGTAAATCTAGAACCGGAATCATCAAGAGATTGAGGATGATTAAATCCTCTGAATGATTCCAGTTTTAAACTATCCGAAAACAGTTTTTTCAATTGATCGAGCCATATTCTTGAATGAGCTAAAAATTCGGCTGTCTTGGATGTAATTTTTAATTTCCAACCGTATTCATCTAGTTTATCTAAGCAACTATGAAATTCTTTTTCACTAGCGGAGGAAAGCGTCGTTAAAACACCAAATGTCACAGATAGAGCAAATCCAATCCTTGCCGAAGCATACCAAAAAGTATGAAGATGTTCTGATTGCATTCCATTCAAGAAACCAACAGCAGATTGAAAATCAAAATAAGCTTTTTCATATACGATTCTACGGATCATCATAAATTCATTATCAACTTGAATATTTTTGAATTTAATATGGGTTAGGAAACTCATCACAGGTTTTAAGAGGCAAAATTTTGCAGCATAACTTGAAATGTACAAATTTGGAGTTCCTGAAATCTCACCTCTTTTCATATTTTCCATAACCAAACACTTGGGAAGTTTCAACTCCCATTCTTGTAATCTCATCTGGAAAGGTCTTATCATTTCCAACATCCTTTTCAATTGATCAGTGGCACTTGAATCATCCGATGATTCCAACTTTCGTTTACCCTGTTTGCTATAGAGTTCATCCAAAATTGAGCTCAAAATTACAGCCAATTGTGCCATCTGTATAAATAATTCCTTCCCCATGTTAACATCTATGGCCCCTTCTTTGATACTAACATCTTCTTTATCTTCATGTGTATCGCTAAAATCTGCCACTGATAATGGTCTGACATCCCAATTAATCTCTTGAATATGTGATGATCTTGCACTAGTCATGGAAAGCCACTTCTCTTGTATATATAAACCCCAAGCTAATCTCTTCCTGAGTGCTTTCTCTCTTGGTGATATTTTCCAATTTTGACAATCTTGATCTAAACCTAAATCTTGAGCGATGGCCACGATTTGACTTTGCATGACCCATGAATGGCTAGGATTTGCGTATTGATCTCTAAAACTTTGATGTTGGATCAGTAATAGTCCTGCTTGTACAGTGTTTAAGGTAGGTTTGCTAACCTCTCTAGACAAACTTCTTTCTGCCAAAGTTTCAAGCTCTTTTTGAGATGGTTTTACCATCATTGCCAATTCTGAATCAAATTCCCACCAATTGAGAGCAAATAAGTACAAACATGCTAATAATGATGATGATATATTGCGTTTTCTAGTGTTATATTGCCTAATGAAAGATTGCTTATCTAAGATAGGGAATGATGAATGTATTATTCTAAAATAGAGAGCTACTAGATGCGGCCCATTGACATCAATAATGGATTCTATAAGGTCCATTTCTTCATATTCTGTAACATTTTGAGAATCTGAAGAATATTTTGGAAGAATCTCTATAAAACCAATGTTATCACTCACTTTTTTTAGTTCTCTAGAAACAGTTGTCTCTTTACCCATAGTGATTAATGGAAAATTGGCGACCTCATTCTCATTTTCATTAACATCATCGTTATCACATGTTAAAATTTGAATAAAGGTACTATCCCATTCTCCAGTAGCTCCTATAAATGAATTATGAGTGAAATGAGTCTCTCCATTTGCTATTCTCGAATCCTTCAAAAAAATGGGTCCTTGAGACATCGAACTATTTCGGGATAAATGAAGTACAGGGGAGGCAGAATTGTTGCTGTCACTGTATGGGGAAACAATGTTTCGAGACTGTAAAGACGTTAGCACTTCTCTATCTGTAAAGTTTAGTAAATCATCCAATGTATTGGGTCTTACTAATTGTGATGTTGATGCCGGAATGACAGGTCGACTATTACTCTGCATATCTGTAATACTTCTGTTCTTTTCTGTCAAATCTCTTGACGAGACATTATTATTAATAGCTGGATGTGATACCATCTCTCTTAGTACTGGGTCTGGGATGCTGTTAGTGATCACTTTACTGGACACCTCATAATCGGTGATATGGTTGATTTTTCTCTTCTTGGGAGGAGGATCGTTATATGTACATTCATGATTATGAAAATTACACAAAAAGCATTTCTCATCGCCTTCAGTAACAACGCATTTGGATCTTCTTTTACGACATGAATCACAGGGTCTTCGTTGTTTGGGTTTCGTTGTTGTTCGTTGCTGAGAGTTTTGACCTTCGTTAAAGCTTCGTTGCATCATGAACGTACGGAAGAAAGTGGAAAATAAACGGTGAGTAAATAATGCTTTTCCAATTATTTATATGTTATCTACTTTCGATCAGACTAATTGGTACTAGAGATGGGATATGCTGGGGAGATCAAACAGAGATGTGAACAGTTTATTTAATGAGTATCCGAGAACAATTAATTGAGGTGAGCCAAATCTCTTATCGATATCGCTGCAATTTTAGCGTGGATCGAGTCCGATCTGATTTCTGCGGCTCTAGGGCTCTGTATACTAGATAGCTCTACCTCTGTGCTGAGTGTTATTCTACTCTGACAATATGCCATATTAGAGATCGAAGAACCGCTATTGTAATACTAAATACCCGAAAACTATTAACTTTTTGATTAGTCATATAAATCTTTTCTTCAAAGTATATCAATTGATATTTTGTCTTGCAAATCCAATTCAATCATGAGCACTACTCTACGCTACAAGGGTACTGATCCCTCCCCAAGATAATTCAAGAATGAACGATCAAATAAAAGATTCCATCTGTATAACTGATCTCATATCATGTCAATGACCCATTCTTGAGGTTTATATATATTGGCTGATTGTTATAGAATTCACAATTGTTCAGCATTAGATATATCATCTAGATCACAAGAGTTTCAGATTGAGTAGAGAACCAACCGAACTAATCTAGAAGTGAAGAAGCTCTAAAAGGAAACAAATAGTCTATATGAAAAGGCGATCACGGAGTTTCAGTGACATATTTCTTGACTAAATCAAATAAGGTACAAAGATGATCCTTATGATATATATAACCCGTGCTGCCCAATATGCCAATTCTGTTATTTGTGTCTTTTCATATTGAATTCCTTCACTTCCTATTTCAATGTTTCGCGATTACTTTTATACATAATATAATACAATGTAGTAAATACTGATCAGCATATGAATAATTAAGTGTAGGAGTCATTCTAAAAACTAATGACTCCGTGATGTAAATAAAATAAAAAGGATAAAAAAACAGAAATGAGGATCTCTGCTTGATTGGCTACTACCTTAAAACCGAAAGTGACGAAGGCAGTACAACACCACTAAATTAAAACAATTCGGAAAAGTAAGGCTGGTCACCTTCTGAAACCAAAAGTTTCGCCAAACTGCACAGACAAGTGCAAAGTTTCAAGCAGATTCTACATATACCCATTACGAGCTCCACAATTCAATCTCTCCTGGTGACTCTTCAACATTCAGCGTTCAGTGGATCGCAGACGCGATCAGCGATCCAGCACGGGAAGAGAACAGAGAAGCCTGCCAATATCCATACAGCACGTAAAAGGCAAAACACCGAGCAATAAAAGAGACTAAAAAAGCTTAACAGCGACCGCCCTACCGGCCGGCGGCCCACAACTCCACAACCACAACCACAACCCCAACCACAACCACAAGTAGCAGCGCGCAACTCGCGAGAAAAAAAAACTGCCAGGAGCGCCGCAGCCGCAGCCGCAGCCTCAGTCATCGCCGCCCGCCGGAGATCATCCAGATCTGCACGTGATCCTCGTAAGCAGTTCCTCGCAGTTGGCATCTCAGCTTTCAACCGACTCGCGATCTCCTTGTTGATATCGGTGGTCTCAAAGTCACGTACGGAATTCGGTACGAGTGTTTCTAAGCAGTAGTTGGGTAGGTAGTCTTGAACTTATTATTTTTAGGGGTCAACTGGGTATAACAGAACACATATATATTTGCAGGCAAATGTCTCTTCATCTCTTCTGGAAATGATTTCTTCATTTCTCATCTATACTCAACAAGAAATATGACTAAAAGTTTAGTTATTATAGGAGCTGGCTTTTTTGGCCTAACAACTGCCAACACTGTTCAAAGACTGAAGAAGGACTATAAGATTACATTGATTTCAAATTCAGATTATGTTCAATTTTATCCTTCATCAGCTAGACTTGCATTTGATATCAGTTATTGTAAATCATCTTTTAGAGAGATTAAACCAGCATTAGAACCTGGAATTGAATTAGTTAAGGGAAACGTTATTGATTTTGATGAAACTAAAGTTACTTTGGAAGATGGCTTAATCATTTCATTTGACGCATTAGTTATTGCAACTGGTTCTAAATGGGCATCTCCAATTGGTTCTTCTGTTGAATTTGGTGATGATTATGAAGATTATTATAAAAGACAACGTAAATTGTTAGATGATGCAAGATCAATTGTTGCCATTGGTGGTGGTTTTACCGGTTGTGAATTAGTTGGTGAAATTTTACATTACTATAAAAACGAAATTGCTGATGGTTCTAAAAAAATTCATCTTATTCATAGTAGTGATAAATTATTAAATGACGATGGATTTTATGCTGATAAAATAAGAAACAATGTTACTAGATTTATGAACCAAAATAAAGTTAAATTATATTTAAGTTCAAGGGGTGATCAGATTGAACCAAATAAAGTTAAGGTTGGTGATGAAATTATTGACTGTGATTTAGTTATTAAATCAATTGGTATAAAACCTTCAATCCCACCAAACCAATTAGATGATTTATTAGATAAGCGCGGATTTATTACAGTTAATAAAACTTTCCAATCAAAGACTTATCCAAACATTTTTGCCATTGGTGATGTTACAGATTTCCAATATCATGGTCTTATATTAAAGGATAATTGGGCATCTACAATCTCCAAGAATATCGATTCTTTATTCCAAGAAAAAAATAAATTGGTTAACTGTAATACATTTGAAAATCAATATGTTGGATGTGCAATATCATTAGGTCCGAATTATGGATATGCCCAAGTTCCAGTTCCATTTTTAGGAGTAATTAATCCACCTCAATTTCTTGTTGTGAGAGTTAAATCAAGGAAGTTATTTACTGATAAATTCCTAGTTGAAAAGTTTTGAAACTTAATAATGAATATTTAATATTTGCAATCAATGAGTTCATAGAGAACCATTTAGAAAGTTTTTTTTTTCTGTATATTATCTAGAGTAGTTAGTTATACGACTCTACAGACTTCTCAGGATTAAATTCTCCTTACTTTTATCTTTTTTTTTCCATTCCAGGGACTTTAAGTTTTATACTTTTATTTAAATACTATATTCCTATCTTTTACAATCTATTTTTGCTATATTTACTACTATCTTCAGGTAAATATCTACGCAAGGTAATGACATTGCAAGACTTTTCAACCGGATCGACATCTTATTAAAGGGATTAAATCCGAAATCAGCTATTAAACACATATTCTAGGTTCTGCATACTTAAGTGAAATAAATGAAAACTGACAGCACATGGATATCAAATAATATTAGTAGTTCCGGTAAAGTTGTTCAAACGCATCATAAACAATTTTTGACATGTTAAATATCATTTAAATCCGGTGAGTTATAGTTGTTCAGATAAATAAAGTATTCAAATCATAAAACGCAAAAGTATCTCATTAATAGTTCATTAATAGTTCATTAATAGATAATATCAACCAAATTCCGGAGTCTAAGTACTTAAAGCTAACTTAGAAATGTCTAAATATGTTTAATGTATACATTAAAATAGTCGAAAGTCTCATATAGACTTATTAATTAAATCATTTTATAACCGTGACATATCCTTTTGATTATAAATTCTTTTCAGTACAATTGAAGATGTAATCAAGTAAACTATCTCGTTATATTTGACTCATTAGTTGATTCATTTAGTGTCCGGCATGAGGACTTGGGGAGGGGTACACATAATTCTTGATTCAGTAATACTTGGCAATTTGTTTAGCCATGATTAATTGAGAATATGCGCCTAGAAATGCAACTTTTAACATTTTTGTTCCTTGACCTCATTGCAGTGTGAAATTACTCGATTGGTTTATTCAAAATATGTTTCTTAAGAATTCATATTAAAGCAGTATGTAACCCTTTTAATAAGCATAGCCTCAGCTGATTAATAGGCCGCTTCAAATATTCTCTCGGCAGCGATGCAATAATAATGATTCAAATTGTGTTTGAACATGAATTTAACTCTTTCTATTTGAAGAGGTAAAACGACAAATTTATAGTATTTATGTTCTTTGGATACACTTTGTTTTTTTGTTTTTAATTAACACTGAGTATTGGGTCATAATTCAATAAATCTATTTTGAAGTGCTTAATTCAAGACAGTCGATCGCTAACTCATGGAGGTAATTTAACATAAAGCAATCTAAGTTTTTAAGCAAACCATGGAATGCATTTTCAAAAAATGGATATTTATTGAACGACATATAGATAAGTTAACAACTCTTACTGTTTCATTATTCTGGATGGTTCAAAATCTTGAATCTCAGATCTCAGATAACTGCATACATGCACTGCCCAATTGCAAGTTACAACTCTGTAAAGACTTGCGGCTGATGAAATATAAATTTGTTTTTATGTTTACTACGTATATATAAGCCTGTGATTTTTAAATGATGGAAGTTTTCACCCTTGTCAATGAATATCCTGCTGATGAAAATTTTATGCCTAGGATTACATTCACCTTTTTAGGTTTCGTATTACCTTGAGGGTAGAAATTGGGTATTGACTGAAGCTCAATAAGTTTCTCTTATGTTTTAACTCAACTTCGCTAATATTTTATCTACGGTGTTTCTTTTATGTGCTAGAGAAGCCCGCACAATTTTTTATTTATTCGCAACAGATCCGTTGTAATGTTATTTTGATTATACGTTTCTTTGAGTTACATCTGCTCAAATATTAATTTATTATTTAATTTATATAAAAAAACACATGAATACTTATAGCGCTTTAAAAGTGTTCAATCAATCATTATTATGTCGTTATCGTTTTCTGTATTGTCGTTTAGCGTTGAAGAATCAAATGGTTGGTAATATGATCCATATTGAGATGTCCAATCTTTATACAGTTGTTCATTAGTAAATGAATTCTCATTTTTATTTGCTAGAGGTATTTGTTGAAAGCTATCATTATCCATGTCCTGATCACCATCATTATCTAATTCTTCAAAACGATAATTATCCTTTTCTTGATCATATTTAAGTTGCTGTTGTTTCATATATTTGATAAATGATGAATAGGTAACTAATCCAGGATCATAATATTCAATCAAAGACCAAAATTTCAATAAATATAAGTCATTTAAAACATCTGAATTAGTAATTCTTGAAGTTATGATGTTTGAATTCTCTTTCAGTTTTTGTTTAAATATTCTTTCTACACTTTCTCTAACTCTATCTTCTTTTAAATCTGCTTCTTTAAATCCTAGAAATCGAAGCAGTTCCAACTTGGGTATCACTATTTTGTCTAAATTTATATTCTTAATATCAGTAATGTTGTGGATATCGTATATATTATCATCAATATCATCTGGATTTTCCTTTAAAAATTTGTCTATATTTGAAATGATAATTCTATTATTAGGTGAATTTTCATGTGATTGTAACGGTGTTGGATCTAAATACTCCGAGTCAAAAATAGATGAAGGAGATTGTGATCTAGATCCAGATCTAGAGCGGTACTGTGATAATTCTGTGAGACCTCTGTCACTATTGTCTTCTATTCCTAGATTTAATTTTGAAAAGTTATCAACTATTATTCTTCTCTTGGTATCGTGACTTATCGCTTCAGGCGCAAATCTTTTTTTAGGATTACCCAATTGACGTTGCTCATAATTATTGCTATCTGCTGATATCATTAACTAAGTCAGATATGAAGTTTTTAGGTGATGGAAAAAGAATGGTATAAAATTGCTTTAAGGATGGTAACTAACGTAAGGATATTTAAACAAGATTGCTAGTTACATGTTCCATGTATTCCAGAACAATCTCCAAAAATCATTAGAAATCGACGCCTTTCTATCCGACGCGACGAAATTGAGAAATGAGGATTTGGGTTTGAGCAGTGTGCATTGAAATTCGCGGAACAGTTTTGTAAAATCTAATCTTTTCTGAGAGTCTTTATGGACTACAAATGATTGAATTGACATTGATATATATATAAGTACCATATCTATAGGAGAAACGGGAAGTCATACGTTTTACATTCTCATTAATCAACTCAAGTGTAAGAATTGATGGTCCATAAATCGAGCACAAAAATTTTGGATTGTATGATTGTAAGTCCGAAAGATAGTATATGTAACCGCTGGGGTTCTCTTAGATGGATATGATAATCCTGCCAGTGATAATGTACCATCGATATTAGGTAACCAATATACAGTTCTATCTGCCTTATCCAGAATTATATAACCTATTTTAAATATTTCTACAACCGTTATACACTAACCGTTTTGGAATAAACAAACTTATCGCGCCTCGAAAGGCAATATTTACTCTTTACCTTTAAAGATTAGTACACATATTGCTACCCTCTCATGCATTATCAAAAATACATTCCGATGAATTTTTAAATCAAGACAGTAAAATCTTGAAAACATAAATGCTGCAGCTTAATTTCAAAATTATTTGAGAGCTTTCAAGAATTTCTAACTATAGCCAATTGAATTAAACCATCTAGGGAATTAATAACAGTTACTAAAGAGCCAGTGACATACTCATCAACGATTATCTTTAGAGTATCTTTTTGGAAGCTTTGCATCCATATTTCTACTGTTATGACTACAAATGTTTTGAAGGGTATGTTAATTAATATGGATTTTTCAGTTAATGCAACAAATAGAAGTTACCAATGCTACATTGTTTGTTGAGAGAAAAACGTACTATTTTTTTTTTTCCTTGGAGCTTCGGTAGGAGTTTCTAAAGAATATGCCAGGTATTTTGAGAGAGCTAGCGGAAGCAAGGCATTGAAGGCAACCTCAGCAAAACCTAATACGCCCATATGCCCATTTTCGGGACGAACTCGGGCAAATTAACAAACGCCTGCCAACGCACGCCGCGCAGAACTTTAGGTTCTCTTGCGCTACACCAGATCTATTCGCTCTTGCAGGGAGAATTCATGAATTATTTCTGGCAGGATTAGCTGGTTTACAATATATTATCTGGTCGTATTGTGTCGTATCTTGCTTGTAATTTAGAACAAGAAAATATAATACTTTTTGGGTGATCATATAATCCAACAATGAATTATTAGTGGGGAATTGACCGATTACAGCCTACAATAGGTTCATAGCTCAAACTATGACTAACATCAGAGTCTCCAAGTTACAATGAGGAGTCTTGCATCGCTTTGTAATTTCTTTTTACTTTGTCAATTATGTGCACATTTCACAAAGGGCATATTTTAAAACCAAAGCAGAAAAAATAAATAATCTGATTACAAATTTGGTAAATAGATAATGAACATATATAATAAATGATAGAATAAAGCAATGTAATGAAGAATAAGTCAATAATCACCAGGATAAAGAATAAAAAATAAAGAAAAAAATCAGGCACTGGAAGGTGACACCTTTTCGATGTGCTGCTGTTCTGGCTTAATACTAGTAACTTCCTCATATGCTTTTGCTTCAGCGTACATGGCTTCCTCTTCTTCAGCATCTTCACTAACAAATGATCCCAGTCTGTTTTCTGGACCAGCTAGTGTCACCAATAGTAAATATGCAAACACACATCCAACAAAAATTGCCATAACTGTGGCATAGTCGTAAACATCTTCTTTTCCTTCAATTGGGAAAGACTCACCAATGGTGGATTCAATTGTGGAAGAAGCAGAAGATGCCAAATTACCTAATTGATAGGCACAACCAACAACAAAAGATCTAAAATCAGGTGGAGCTAGCTCAGACAAGTGAACTGGAACCACACCCCAAGCACCTTGCACAAAGAATTGTAAGAAAAACACACCAGCATTTATTCCAGGACCTTGCTTGAAAGCCCAAGGATAGATTAATGCACCTCCACACACGCAACAGATGATGACAGTTAATCTTCTACCAATGAAGTTTGACAAGTGACCAATTAAAATACCACCAGCGATGGCACCTAAGTTAGCAATACAGTTAGTAACAGTTGATCTGTCTTTTGAAAAGCCGTACTGTTTAGTCAATAAAGTTGGATATAAATCTTGGGAGCCATGTGACATGAAATTAAAACCAGCCATTAACAACACCAAGTAAATTATAATTAACCAGTAAACCTTTAAAGATCCCAAAGCCTTTTCCATAAAAGTCTTTTGGTGAATACCATGCTCATCATTATATCTTTCAACTTCCTTATGTCTTTGGAAAGCCTTTGTTTCAGGCAAGAGAGCTCTACAGCATATAATTAGAAAACCAACACCTGCACCGAACCAAAATAATGCTCTCCATGTGTGGGAAGTATTATTAGCAATAGCTCTAGTAAAGATGACTGCCATTAAATAACCAAATGGGTAACCTTGTTGAACAAAACCGGAAATAAAACCTCTAGCCTCCTTAGGACAATCATCCAAAGCAGTAGCAGCGGCACAACCATAAACACCACCTAATAAGATACCATACAAGGCTCTCACTCCTAAAAATTGTTCATACGTTTTAATAAAACTTGTACCAATTTCAACTATAACCATCAAAGCCATATTCAAAATCAATGGCCATTTTCTACCATATCTATCTCCCAAGTAACCAAAAATGAAACTACCGACAGATCTCAACATAAGAACTAAAGTGATACCCCAAGTGATATCTTTGACGGATCTATCAAAATCTTTTGCAACTTGTGCAGCATTCAATGAAATAGCAAAGAAACCATAAGCTTCCCAAGTCCATGCAGAAAATGTAACTAAAATAAGTAACCACTGACCACGATCAATTAATTTCAAACCGGGAATTGGGTTCAACAACTCCTTGCTAAGAGTTAGTTGTTCTTTTGTTGGTAGCAACTCTGTAACTCTTGTGATGAAATATTTTTTGATAGCTTGTGACGAAAAGTCTGGCTTATGCATCAAGTGATTATAGTGATCCTCGTCTTCCTCGTGGAAGTGGGCACTTGATTCATCTTTGATGATGGAGTCAGAATCTTTATCAACCATACTTGTTAATTGGTAATTTTTTTGTTTGTATTTGCTTATATCAGCAAAAATTTATATAATTTCATCGTTTCAATTACAAAGAAATTTCACCCTATTTATATCTGAAATATACCCGGACCAAAACTGAATAGCTCGAAAATAATTCAGAGCTCTTGTAGTAAACTGTTGAGAAAAAAGTAATGACCATAAAACAGGGAAGGGAAATCTCTAACTTGCGGTAAAAACTCTATTGTTACAACTAACATTAGCCACAAAGAAAAAAACAACAATCGCTTATATAGTTTCCTTATTAGACTTTAGTATAATTTGGAGAGTTATAACTTATTCATTCAGTGGGGGAGAAATACAGATCGAAGTAAGTGTATAACTCCCAAAGATGAAACCATATTCCAGCAATTAAGACTGAAGAGAAACATAGCCGACATACCGTTTACCCACAATGCAGGAGGGGACAAACGCAGGCGTGCAAGAAACCGCCAACCACCTTGACTGGCCGGACTTTGTCTTTTTAGTATGTTGAAATAAGAAACGTTGTGGGGAGAAGGCTGCGGCGTTTTCCACACGTTTTTTCGGACTTCTATTGAGGGTTCCTTGTTTTGGTCTAATGTGCTTTTTGAGGCGGGGTCATAAGTTCGCAACAAATCTTGCCATAATAAATAGATATAAATATAGAACGTCAAATTAATATATATAAGCTGTTTGATTAAAAATAGAACTCCGATTACTGACTTCACATTTAAAAGAAGGAATTTATTGTAAAAATTATATAAACATATTAGGTCTACAATCTAACAACCCGGTTAGATAAGATGGTATAGCTAAATTATTGATAGAGCTGCATACGATATGCTTAGAATGTCTGATGAGTATAGCATATTATTTCTCCTAGGCGGAGATATACCTAAAATCGTAATATTCCCTTCCCCTATTATTGAATGTTCTCTGGTTCCCTCAAATATCTGATGAAGTTAAATCTATCTATAATAATCAAAAGGTTCTATTCCAAGTGGCTTAAACAAACCCTTCTTGTTTTCAATTTGAAATATTGCCGGATGACCGTAGATTGCTCATCAAAAGTATGACAAGCTATAACTAGAGGATTGAATATTTTGTTACGGTGCTTCCAAGTATGGAAAAAACTTCACTTTTTGCATCTACTTAAATAAGAGTTACCATGACTATACATAATAAATGAACAATATAGAAGAGTTTATCAATAGCAATTAACTGAAGAAGTGTTTTTCTAAAATAATTCAAATACAATGTAGATATTTACATAATATATAGGTCGAGACAAGGGTTCTTTTTATGCAGGTTGAATAATTTGAAAACTGTCAACTTTAAATTGAACCAAAAGAAGAAAAAAAGAAAGGAAGATACCTCCTAGCGACTATTGATTATATAGCCATAACAATTACAGTGCAGATCAAATAAAATAAAACAAAAACAAATCAAACGACCAATTTATTCTTCCACTTTTTGATGTTCAAAGACTTGTTATCAATATTTGAAATGTAGGGTAGAAATGTGAGAGAGAGAAAGGTTTGTTTGTAGGCTAAGAGACCTTATAAATTTCTTGCCTATTGTGAAGTTGCTGCACAATTAAAACCGGACTCCAACACTAGGCTCTGGTGCTCTAGCATCTGTGCTCTCCTGCCCAGACCTTCCTGAAAAAAAACGGAGCCTTTAGAAGGAATAAATTATAGAACCGGCCCGATTATCAATTTATTCTAAACAATAAAGTCCAGAAAAGCAGTGATCCAACCTTTTCTTTTTGCTTGTCATGTTGCAATAAAGTGTGTATCAGTTAAAAAGCAGTGGTGCGGCAATTTGCTTGGTGGGGTACATTCTACATCGAAGCTTGCTGGCCCTGTCAGCCTGCCGCAGCCTGCGGCTGTCCAGTGCCTGGCTCCGGCTGTCACTGAGACTTCCAACTTTCCAAGCCCGTCGCCCGTAGAAATTAGAATTAGACGCCCTTCGAGGCTTCGACAAATACAGGGTCTTTTGGCGTTTACAGGTTTGAGCGGCTGAATAAATGAGACTTTGACGCAGCGAGTACGAGCGAAGTGAAGTGAAGTGCTGATTTTTTATCTTGGTATTTTTCGATGTTCATAATCCTTGTATATAAACGTATCATCCTTGCAATCAAGACTTTTGATGAAAAATTTGATGCTAGAAATATTAGTATTGTATCACTAATTAGTTAACATTAATTACTTCCCAAGTCTAAAAGTTAGTTTCTAATCTGGACGGATAGATGGATAGAAGAAAAACAATAAATATTGCACACGCGTATGTAAATCAATGATTGTCACAATTAGCAAGGATGCACAATAGCTAATAGAAGTGGAAGAATGCGGGAATAACTGCAAATGAGTTCCTACATTCTACGAAAATGTTGAGAATCTCGATTGCTAATTTGCTGGATATTGTTGGTGGGGTAAAAGAAATCGATCGGTAATTGCTAATAAGGTGTCGGTAATCCAGCAATTTGGAGGTGTATTGGCGACTCTGTCAATGCCCAAGACTTTTGAGTTGTTAACCAATCGGTGCGATCCAAGACAATGATCAACTGATCTTGGTGTCCGACCTTAAAAATGTATATAGAAGTTAAAACTTAAAACTACTTTTTTAACTATTGTTACAAACTGTAATGCCGTTCGCTTGTTAAGCTGTGAATCACGATGATAATAACATAATCTCATACGACGATCCGGGGTACAGAAGTTCGGGAAGATGGCGATTATCATAACTTGTAAGTTACAACAAGCTCTAAAAAGGGCACGGAAAGTCAATTGTGCAGAAATAATCAGGGAGGTCTAGCAGCTAACTGTAATATCTACCCCGGAGAAAATTTGTTCTTTGCTAAAGCCATTTTATTATGCTTGCTGCGGCTGCAGATTTCCCGTGCCTTAATTGTACAAGGTTAATACGTGACTGATTTGTCTATTGAAGATACGTCGTATCACGTATCCCATTAGATCGCATTAACACGGAATGGATAATATTTTATAGGAGTGTTGCAGTTTGTCAATTGTAGCTGGTACCTCAGATCCATTATAATTAAATGTTAGATTACCCTTTTACTTTGTTTGGCCTTCTCATATTTTATGATTTGAGTTATAACTTATACACATGTTCCATCTGTATACTCACAAATTACCATGATTCTTAATCATTATAGTAAATATGTGATTTTTTTTTCAAATGTTCAATTTCTATTCCCTAACGTACTATTCAAAAACAGTTTTTTGTTTTGATGATAATACATCTCTTATTTGACACATTTTACCAAAAGTAATATAAATTCATGTAACATTAGATTAAAGGTTATCCTCAATTGGCCATTCAAACAGTTTTGAAGTCGAATGATTTTAAATATATTCATCATAATACTCAGCAATATGACAATAAAGTAAATAATATAGGCCTCTTTTGTTGTTTATCAAAAATAAGAAAACTTATCGGTTTATAGTTGGGCTGGACTTGGTTAGGATAATCAGCTGGAAAAATAAAGCGGTTTCAAATTGTGTAAAATTGTCAGTACCAAAAATAGAGATCTTTTATCATACAAATAGCTTTTATGCAATTTGGATTAAAATGCTAAAACAATTTTGCCTTTCTTTGTTTAGATGGTGTTTAGTGGGTTTTGTTTGAGGCTTCGTAGATACCTTATCCTGTGTATTTTTCTGGGAATCCCAAAAGGTATGTCCATTTGATACTTATGGAACATTTGAACAAGATTTCAACTGGACTGATAATCAATTATTACTGCCCCAAGCGATAAACTTTTCTTGATTATCCAATTCAGAAACAAGCGCTATGATGCATATTAATTATAACCTGCATAATTACCTAGCATCGAGCTATAGTGCAACGGTAACACAAATCCTGATCAGGTTTTGTTTATTCAGTGTACACGATGCTCTCCGAAGCTTTAAGGAAATTGGATTCAAAATAAGTGAATTATTGTACTAAGGTTTTGGTGATAACAAAAACACCCACTATTAGTGTTCATGAATGGCAGAGTTTAAGAAAATCATCTATAGATTGAGATAGTGGTTGCTCAATATGGGTAGTATTCAAGGATGTGTTACCAAAATCGGAGTTTTAAATCAGAGCACTTGAGACTTTAATTACTATCAGTGATCATTTCATGATGTAGACTTCGATTTAATAATAGCTAAGATACACCAATGGAAGATCCACCATAATTGATTCAGCAATTTGTATAAGTTGTACATCTGGCGGGTAACTGCCCTCTCCAAACCTGAAAGTATATAAGAGTTTCAAATCAAAGCTATTATCATCTTATATTCTCCTTGAGTGCTGGAAAGAAACCTTTGTGAATTATTGCATACATAGTGATTTGTTTCATGTAGAACCGAAATACCGGTCTCCCCCACTTGTTTTCCTGCTCACCAAGATACAGCTTAACACTTCAGAAGCCTGTACTTGCAACCTTTCTATCAGGAAACTTGATTACTTCAATGAATTATTCTTTATTTTTATCAGTATTTTCATCAAAGTGGGGGAAGAAGTTCACTAAATACTTGGCTTTCCTACCAAAAAGGAATATTGTTCCCGAGGTGGCGCTATATTTGAAAGAAAACCCCATCTCATCACTGCAACTCTCATTAGGGGCGTTCAGAGTTGTAACACAGAGACTACATTGGCTAATAAAGTACAAAAACACCCCCAAAGATTTTTCACACTTGCTCCCTCTCGTACTCTTGAGTACAACTGTATCAGAGATTTAGAATGTTGCCAATTTATTGCGTGCTTCATGAAAACTTTTCTACTTAAGCACCAGCAATCCCAACTCATGCCGAAAGGAGAGCATTAAATCTCCGTTTTCATTGATCCCTATATCGCTTTTTCTAGGCCATTCAGTTAAGAGTGCATTTAAAAAGTGTCAATTATAGTGGACTTTTATGAGAATGGAAAATAATTTGAATAAAGAAAAAGAATCTTTTTCTGAGGAGATTAAAGAAACATATGAACCTGACAGACTAAAACTCAATACAGAAGAAAAGCTGCTTGAAGTTCAAAATTTAGCGCAGGAGTTTCAGGTAAATCAAAAGAAGTTGATTTGGAAAATTGACCTATGGGTGGTTCCTCCATTTTGCATTCTATACTTTTTGGCTTTCTTGGACAGAGTGAATATTTCAAATGCAAAGATTTACGGTATTATAACAGATATAGGATTGGTGGGTAATCAATTCTCTACTGCGCTAACTGTCTTCTTTATTCCTTATGTTATATTTGATATTATTTCAAACTACTTTCTAAAAATTGTTCGGCCTCATCTATGGATGAGTTCTATGATAATTTTGTTTGGGGTTACCACTCTTAGTGTTGGTTGGGTTAAAAACTTCAGTGGACTAGTTGCTACCAGAATTCTACTCGGTGTCTTTGAATCTGGATGCTTCCCTGGAATCTTTTATATACTGTCTAACTTTTACACTAGAAGAGAAGCACAACGTCGTTTTTCTATCTTCTTTTCCTGCACTTGTTTAGCTGGTGGATGTGCTGGCGCCTTAGCCTATAGGATCCACGACTTAGACGGTGTACATGGATTTCACTCCTGGCAATGGATTTATATAATTGAAGGCTCATTCACAATCGGTTTGGGTTTTATATTATTTTTTTTCATCACCGATTTTCCAGAGGAAGCTAGATATTTAAATGAAAATGAAAAACAGTTCTTAAAGAAAAAATTGGCTTTATATTCCGGAGATTCTGGTTTTGAAGTTCAACAAACATGGCGGGATCTGTTAGAAGTTTTTAAAGAACCGCTAGTGTGGTGCGCAGCATTGACGTACTTTTGCTTGATTGTTCCTGCCTATTCATACGCTTTTTTTGCACCAACTATCATTAAATTGTTAGGATATACTGAAATGGATGCTCAATCCCATTCCATTTATCCCTGGTTAGTCTCTCTGGCATTCTCTTTCACTATTGCTTTTATATCAGATTTTTCAGGAAGAAGACTTCCATTTGCTCTTTTTGGGTGTTTTGTGGGAATTGTTGGACTTGGTTTGGTTTTAGGTGGTGAAGAACGGTACATGATGAAATATGGTGGATGTTTTTTAATTGCATCTGGTATATATACCGCTATGCCAATCTTGATTTGTTGGATGTCATTAAACTTTTCTGGACATACTAGAAAGTGCGTTGCCACTGCATTTGTTATTGGGTTTGGGAACATTGGAGGAATTGTCGCCTCCTATATCTTTCCATCACAAGATTCTCCGATGTTTAAAAAGGGTTTGAGTATCTGTATTGGATTTACTTCGCTTGCCGTTGTTCTATTTTGTGTTTATTTTCTCATTCTCTACACTCGTAATCAGAAAAAGAAAGACATAAACTATATAATAGAATGGGAAAAACTTGATGAACGGACTAAAATTATGAGGGGTGATTTAAATCCAAGTTTTAAATACTTATATTAGGCACTTTTGAAATTTTTTAAGATTAATTGGTTGATACCAATATTAGGTTCGGAATATAATCTTTAAACAGTAATCAACTTAGGTTCAGGATGTGGTTCCGTCCTTCACTGTGTCTCTCCCAGCTTATTCAAATGAACTGCGACCGTGATTGTTGTTTTCTGGAGAATCTATGGTTTTGAATGCAAGCGATATAATAGATAGATAAGAAAGTACCGGAACTAACTCAATTAAGAATGGCTTGTTTATA
Source organism: Ogataea ovalis (assembly GCA_030556425.1). NCBI lineage: Eukaryota > Fungi > Ascomycota > Pichiomycetes > Pichiales > Pichiaceae > Ogataea > Ogataea ovalis. The sequence goes on from JAKTTZ010000020.1 coordinate 231,779, forward strand.
AAAATGATAAGTGAGGCAGTGACTGTCCCCCTTTCTGTGTTTTAAAGATAAATCCGTACTGTAAAGAATATCTGGAATTCGATGATTAATTGCCAAATTAATTTCATAAATATGACTACCGTTGGCGGATAGACAACTATTGAATCAATAATAAATTAGTATTATTGTGATTTTATGGTTAGATTTTCTGGAATTTATTTAAGATCCCAACAACAAATTCGCTATCGGACATAACGATGAAATAAAACAATATAGTTAATTATTGAATTCCTGCTTAATTAACTATATAACTATATATTAATCTAATAATTAGAATAAGTGGGAATTATCCCATACAAGTATTAAAAGTTTTTGAAGTAAAAGGTAAGAGAATCCGAATTTATTTCATGTGCTAATTAGTTAATAATTAACTCAGGTTGCTAACCATCTTCAGTGGAAATGTATCACCGACGTGATATCTTATTCATCTTTGATAATAACGCTAATTGACACAATAAGATTCTCTTCAACTGAATTTTAACTATATTGAGAAGTGTATCTTTAATTAATTCTCTTGAACTTAACTAGCAGATACAATAATATATTGGTGTGTTACAATTGAACAAAACATTTGTTCTAAATCACAGCTAATGTTGATAACAATAAAACAATAATAATAACAAAGATATGAACCGTATCAATGGATTTATGGATGCCTATCTATGCTATATATTTATACAACAGATATAATCTGTAATCTTAATTAATGTAAGAAGTCGTACAGCCAGAGTTGAACACTCAGAGCAGAGCTTCATCTTTAATTCAGTAACATGTGGTGTGAAATGGAGTGGTGCTATAAAGATTGAATATCCGTTGAATTGTTTTCATTATTCTTTCCTCCCCTAGCTTGATTGCTACAGAGCCATTGCGTCCAGCCATAATTTTTATTGGAAAACAGACTTATAACAATGAATGCCCTCGCTATCAAATCTTTAATATTAGCACTTTTTGCTATCTACCGTAGTTCCTGGTGATATTAATTGGTGTGATACAGTTGAGTGGACAACACAACAGTTTCCTTATTAACCATTTCACTGTGGTTACCATAAAACATAGCTTTCATGTTTAATGTACCTTACTTCTTCTGTTTGGATCTAGTCATTGCCATATCAACGTTCATATTATGAGCAATGAATGCTAAATTAGTTTTATCATAGCTATATCTGTTTTCTAATTTTTTAAATTGAGAAGAAATTCAATCAGACACATTATTAAATTCAAAATCGTTTTTTCCTAAATCTAAAAATCCATCTAAAGAGACATCGGTTGTTAACAATATCATTAGTGGTAGTGGTAATAGTAACAGAAGCAAAGGCACTATTGTTATTTTTATAAATGCTATTTGTTTTTTGAGTTTATTATCTTTGCTAAGGATTTCTTTTCATTACCTAACAAATGGAAAGATAATGTGCTAGATATTAAATTGCAACTTTTATCATTCAATTCACCACGCTCTTTCTTTTGCAGAATAAAGTTCTCAAAAATAGAAGAAGACGAAGATTTATGATTATCATTTTTCGTTTCAGATGAAGTTGATATATCACCAATAATAATTTGATCATTTGATACTTGATCAGAGTGATCATAAACGATATATTAACAAATACAAAAATCATAACCACAATAGGAACAACTATAAAAATATCAAGTGCAAAGTCTGTAACTGTGAAGAGAGAAATAAATCCATTTTGATCACAAAATGTCTTAATTTCTTTTGTATGCAATTCGTTGTCAGCTTTGATAAACTGAATTTGTAAGTTTTGAACATGTTTTGTTTGTCTACCATGTACTTTTTTAACAATACTTCGACATGGTTCACAGTTTTCAATTGCTGTTTCAATTCTTTTTTTGTTAAATTTGTCCTTAAGTTGTTGAAAAATTTGTTCATTGGATACATGTCCAAGACTTTCGTGTTCTTGGAGAATTTTGTTAACAGAAATTTCTTGTATTAAATAGACTCCTTCTTTTCTCTTTCCTTCACTATATTCTTTAATATATTTAGAGCAGCATTCTAGATCATCTTTAAAGCATGAACAATCAACTTTAATGTCTTTCATTGACATTTTTAAATCACCATTAATTGTTCTTGACATTGATATTCCTGAGAACATTTTCGGTTCACCCAGTTGTTTCATTTAAAAGTGTTTGCTGAACATTACACTTATTTCATTAATTGTTTTTTCATGTTTCGTACGAAGAAAATATCACCAAAGTATGAACGATTAACTTTAATGTCATTCATTGGTCTTCCTAAGAACAATTAATGTGATTTAAAAATATCAATGAATGACATTGAAGTTAATCGCTCATACTTTGATGGCATTCTCCTCGCAACTAAGCATTAAAAGACAATTAATGAAATAAGTGTAATGCTCAACAAACACTTTGAAATGAATCTTCAATATTTGCATGATTAGGATGCTTAATAAGTCTATCAACTTTTTGTAAACCTATTGTCATTGAATCTAAATTATTTACAAAGCAAGAAGGTCATTCTCATTATGTAATTAAAATTAGGTAAATTATCTTCTAATAATTCTTTATCTTCAGAATCATCAGTGGTTGATATACTATTACTTTTTGATTGTAAAGCTTGATCGATATCTAAATGTTGTATGGGTAGTATTATTAGCATAATTGCTATCAGTTAAATCATTAAACTTTAGCAATTCAAGTTGATTCAATATTCTTTGGTTTTGTAGTTCTATTTCAGAATATAAATATATTGGAGTTGAAGAAGGATGAGAAGAAGATGGATTTCGATTAATAATATTTGAAAAACTTGCACTTTAAATTTGATTTAGAGACAGCTTTTTGGAATCCTTCATGTTCTTAGTTCTCAGTAGTGACGTGCAACTGTTGATCCTGAGTAGCGGTTGTTGTTGTTTATAGTTTATAGTTTATGTATATAGGTGTCTCTGTTTATCATCATGTAGTGAGACATAACAAAACCATCATTAACTTTGCTCTTATAGCTGAATTATTTTGAATATATCATTGTTTAGAAATACTATATTGATATAATGAGAACAACTAAGCTTGCATCAAGAATATGTCGTTACAATTTAAATATTTCTTACAAACATTCGTATAGTGAAACATAAAGTTGTCGTTAAAACTGTTTAATCATTATGTCTATATTAAACTTTAAAATATTACATCATGGAGACTGCGCCGATGGGCGGGACCACCTCATCGCGTCGCTAAAGAAAAAACACACACACACAGCATACACAAAAAAAAATCAAACATACAGCTTATAAGGATTCAGGATCAACCTTTTGATTAACGATACAACTTTCTCCACAACAAAGCTTGCCCAATGATTTGTTATATATAGACACACAAATAAGCAATCCAATATTTATGTCTTAAGTATAAATCTTTATGTGGAGTTGAAATTACTTCTTATCCACAATCACCACCTCTGAAATCGGAATTACCTCCACCTAATTTCTTACGTAATTGTTGGATTTTTTTTTAAGAGCGAGTAAACTCGCAGCACTTGAAGATAGACACTCATTAGCATCTTGCTTGTGTTGTAAACGATATCATATTATACTATACAACATTTTAAGTGGAAAAAAATTATGGATAATGATGATGAATCTGATTCTTTTATAATATCTATAAATGATTTCTTTTTTATTAAATTACTCAAGGATAGTAATAGAATTTTCAATTATAGAAAATTCTTATTTGGTAAAGTCAAGAAAATCCCAACAACCAAATTTAACAAATTAATTAACAACAATAGTTCAATTAAAAAAATTTTAATACCCAATTTTGAAGGTTCCATTGGTTTAGTATTTGAAGGATTAGGATTCATTGAAGTTAATTCAATTGATAAAAAATCAACAAATTGGGAAATTTACATTCGAAATGATTTAAAATGTATAGTTAGAAATAGTTTAAATGTTAGTATATTACAATCAGTTAAAGATAATGGTCATGTTCATACTATCTACAAAGAATTAATAGAGATATAAAAAAAAAGATTATTTATTTATTTATTTATTTATTTTTTCCTCTTCTTTAACTTCCTTAACAACTTTAGCTTTAGTTCTCCAACTGAAAAACATTAAACAAAAAGGTAATAAAGCATTATTAACAGCAATCCAAGCGACTAAAATTCCCCAATTTCTACCTTGATGACCTCTATAAGTATTAAATAATAAAATTTTCATCAATTCATAAGAATTTTTAATTGGCATTGCATAAGTAAATCTGAAAACTTGAGGACAAACTTCAATTGGTGAAAATGTAGCACTAATATTACTAACAACAAAGAATAACATCCAAAATCCCATCATTGGAGGTAAAGTTGCAAAACAAATAGTACCAATATTTTCATTTGCACCACCAACTGCACTCATAGTTAAAAATGAAATCATCCATTGAACACCAAATCCACCATCCCAAGCATTATTAAATTGAATCTTAAAAGCTGCATTAACACATGAATAACCTAATGATAAAAGTAAAAAATTACATTGTGATAACATCATTCTATAAAAAATATATTTTAAAGGTGGTAATTTTTTAGCCATTTCAGCATTTAATTTCATAAACCACATAACTTGGAAAAATGTAATAATAATAATATAAATTAAACCAATTTGTAAAGGTGCTAAATCAACAGGATTATTAGCTGGTTTATCATCAATTAATGTTATATCAGGATATGATGTTAATAAATTTGTATCTCTT